>NC_051175.1:121995865-122253365 GCF_013339725.1 Rhipicephalus microplus | reverse complement strand
AGAACTAAGTTCGACCTCCCTACCTTTCTGTCAAAAAATTCTTTTTCCCCTCCCCCCCTCTCTCATATATATATATATATATATATATAATCGCCTGACGAGAGTGTTCATCCACTGCAAAACACATTTTTGTACTTGACAATAGGAGGTCCCGATCCCATGTTCACGTCACTGGATAATGCCAACCTGATGGGCGTGCTGTGCTTCTCAGTGATTCTCGGTCTGGTTCTGTCCGCGTTCCGCGATGAGCAGAACGTGGTGCTGCACGTGTTTGTCTGCCTCAGCAACACACTCATGACGGCCACGCACATGCTCCTCTGGTTCGCCCCAGTGGGACTCTGCTCGGCCAGCGTGTCGCTTGTGCTGCAGGGTGCCGCAGAGTTGCAGGTGCGCTTCACACGCTTGATTGCAGGCCCACCGCTTTACTCGAAGGACAAGATGAACCTGCTGAGCCTATGAATTGTTGGTTTCATTTCTTTAGGTTAATTTAGCGATCTTCTTCAGCAGTCTTGTTAAAGCACAATGTTACAGTACTTTGATTTAGTGTTTTCAGTTTAGTACAATCGAACTTACAATGATCGGTGCAAAAAGATATTCAGACGAGGGTCCCAATGCCAGAGACGGGACCCTCAGTTAAAAATACAAAATAGAAGGCGTACAGTAGGAACAGAAAAAAATGTATAGGATACAATTCAAAAGAAAGAGGCAACATCAAAAAGTAACACATCTGTAGCAGAAAGAACATCAAATAAGCAACATTATACACCGAGGAATGAATAAAATAAAGCAAATAAAGCTATCTATGAAACTATTTACAAAAATAGTGTTTTCATACAGTGTTTTCATACAACAGTAATGGTCAACACAAAACATAATGGAAATCAGATTAAAATGTGAAAAAATTGGAAGGACAGGTGTTGAAAGCTGCAGCAGCTTGATGGGATTCCTGACGCTGAGTAGTTTGACTGCAGACACGTGATCATGTAGAAAAAATGAAATACCGAAAAACAAACAGGCAGAGTACAAGCAAGCAAAAGCAAATTTAGCAGCAAACTGTAACTGCACAAGCCATATGAAAATCGGCAGACACTTCAAATTAAAGTATACACATGGGAAAACAAAACGAAAAAAAAGGAATCGAACACTATTATAAGAAAAAAAAAATGCCTCCCACATCTTCCCACGGGGGAACTCGAGTAAATGCGTCGCAAAGTGGTATAGGTATTGCATGAATGTTGTGTGATTGGGTATGGTTTGGTAATAGTTAATTGATATTTCTTCTTTATTATTCGTGTTTATTGAAAGTAGAAGAAGCGTTGTCTTCAACATCAAGCAAAAGCCAAGTAAACATGCTTTTGACTGAATTCCTAACGTGCGATCCAGTGCCTACATATAGGGGTTGGCCAGTGAATGGTTGTGCAGTGCGAGCAGTCGCTTTTTTTTTACTAGGAGACACTGCCAGCATCCACCTTGTGAGGCGAGAGAGGGGAAAGGAAGCGATACTTTTGCGGGTGTCTTTCTGGGCCAGCGAGCATGTGGCATGATACGCGAGATGCGATCATGCACAATGGGGGTGTGGACCCTGCCAATGTTGACGCCGAAGCGCGAAATCACGATGCTCCGCATTAAAAAAAAAATAACACTACGTATGAATGGTATGCATAATGAAAGCAGAAGTACATGAAACAGCTCGTGTTTGTGCATGTAGTATGTGTAAAAAAAAAGCAAAAATGTACTGATAATCAAACCAAGCAAGGAATTTCAAATTGAAACTGATACTTTACAATAATACACTATCACAATGGACTTGAGATTAAATTATCACAATCAGGGACGTTGTCTGAGGTTGTTAATAAAATATTCTTTCTACTGCTTGTATATCAACATATGATTTCCAATGCCATTGTTGTTTAGGTAATTCAAAAAGTTTGGCATCATGTGCTTATGACAGTCAAGTCCAAAATTTGTTCGTGAAAGCGTATGCCATGTGTCACTTTTCATTATGTCGCAAAGTGTTGCAGATGACTTTTTCAGCTGGCACACTGTGAGAAAATTGTTTTTATTCTTCAAACTATGCCATATTTAGCAAAGATATTGAACTCGTGCAGCTGTGTTCTACTTGGAGCACATTAAATGTTGTGCATAAGGCTAATGTATGGGTATCGTATAGAACAACTGCGATATGTCGTATTGCCTTCTTCTGTAGCCTGATTAATTTTAGTTTGTTCTTTTCTGCCACGCCACGGTGGTCTAGTGGTTAAGGTACTCGGCTACTGATCTGCAGGTCGCGGGAGCGAATCCTGCAGCTGTGGCAGCTGCATTTTCGATGGAGGTGAAAATGCTGTATGCCCGTGTGTTCAAATTTGAGTGCACATTAAAAAACCCCAGTTGGTCAAAATTTCTGGAGCCCTCCACTACACTGTTTCTCATAATCAAATGGTGCTTTAATGACGTTAAACTCCACATATCATCATCATCAGCTTGTTCTTTTGTATGATGTTTCACCAGGCAAGGGTACAGTAATTGACGTGCGATTGAAATAGGGAAATACAAATAAGGAGTTCAACTCTTGGGAGGCTATCTCGGAATTTTCGAAGTAGTTCACATGCCTTGGCAAGCTTACACATGCGATTCCCACATAGGAATTTCAGTTTAAGTCTTCACTCGAAGTGGCTCCCAACAGGTTAACGTATTGTGCAATCTCAATCTTTTTGTCACTGAAATGTAAGTCTACGCTACCATATATATTTTTCGTTTGTAGGTTTATACAGAACAGCCCTTGTTTTAGCAGCGTTTACAACAAGAGAATTCTTTTCACTCCACTTTTGTAGCTTTTCGAGCATGTCTTGAGCTAGTATACTAAGATAAAACACGTCATTGGATTGAAGGAACAAGCTCGTGTCATCTGCGTTGACTGAAAATTCAGCGTTCTCGCTAACTCTTACCACATTGTATATGTAGAAGTTGAATAACATGGAGTCTAACACATTTTTCTGCGGAACACTGGTGTTTATGTCTACTAACGAAGAACTTTGATCTCTAATGCTTACACATTGCCTTCAGCTACTAGACAAGAATTGACAATATTTATACCTACACCTCGGAAACCATAATGTTCTAGTATAGTGAACAGAGTTTCATGGAGTATTTTGTCACACGCCTTAGGAAAATCAATACATTCACCCAGTGTTCTTCCCCCCTTTAATACGATTCATTTTTGTGGGTGTTCAACCTTGAGGAAAACCAAACTGTTCTGGCGCAAGCAAGGAGTGTTTATTGCCGAAAGTATAATTCGCTTACAGATAACCTTTTCTAGCCCTTTAGAGATAACGGGCAATGTTGTCATTGGATGGTAATTTGAGGAACTATTCCCATTTTCTGCTTTATACAATATGCTATAAGTTTAGCATGCACACATGTGCATAGCTCTCACAACCATGTTAGTTGTGAGAGATATGCACACGTGACGTACGACATTGTGTGATTCTAGCAAGATCTGTGAGTAATGAGCTGCTGTTGCGCTCTGTTGTCTCGAATTTGCTGTTTTGTCCGTGTCCTTGATATGTGCTGCCAGTAAAAAGGGATGTTTGTTTCGAGTGCAGGCCCTGACGGGCGACCTGTCGATGTACGTGATGGCTTTCCTGGCAGCCGTTGCCCTGCATGGCCTGCTGGTGCTACCTACACTGTACCTGTTCCTCACGCATCGTCAGCTGGGCCCATTTTTCCGAAACATGGTCTACCCACTGTCCGTAGCTCTGGGCACGTCCTCCAGGTACGAATATTTTATTAGAGAACTTTTGGTGAGGCCAGTTGGTGTACGGTCATGCTATTTTTAAGGCGTGAAAAAAACAGTCACATGAAAGCACACGGCACAAAACCCCACTAAAAACTTTTTTATTTGCATAAGTGTGCATACATATAATATACATCCTTGTCAAAGCGTGCGTAGTGAATATGTTCACATCAAAGGTAATGTTATAATGCATGCTCAATACACTTTTACTCGTGTTTATACAACACTACGAAAATGTCACTAACACACATGACACCTTTTCTTAATACCACGTAAAACGCATCAGTTCTATGGCTACTCTATCTTACCTTGTGTGCTGCGCCTTAATAATGATGGCTGAGCTTATAAGAGACGCCATAGTGAAGGGCACTGGAAATTTTTTTCATCTGGTGTTCTTTAGCATGCACTGACATCGCACAGTGGGGTGTCTACAATGTTGCCTTCATCAAAATTTGGCCGCCAGGGCTGATATCGAAACCATGATCTTTGGGTGAGCAGCTGAGCACCATAGCTACTGTTCCACCGAGGCGGATTAGCACTCCGTCCCGTGACCTCTTTTGTGATTGTGTTTTCTCGCACCTTAAAATCGATTACGAGCGCACTTTTCTTCACTTTCGATCTCATGCGACCATTGCCTTCAAGGTGAGTCGGCTGAAGGAAATTCCTGTATTTCATGATTTTATTGCTGCTGACATGCTAAACTGAGTATAATATGATTCTTATTGAATTTTTTATTTGCAGTTCTTTTAAAATAATGCTCGTGGTTTTTGCACTCACCATCATACTTATTAATTCTACTATAATATATGTGCGGTTTACTGAAAATGCCAATGTTTTTTTTTCTAGTCTCTCTGATTCTCTGATTAATGTCAAAGAGGTCGTCTACAATTTACATCCACAAAAAAAAAAAAGTTCCATTTTTTGCTTTGCTAACCAGCTATATTGCGTCAAATGTGACCAGTTCAGCCTTTCAGCTGCTTCTTTCTTCAGGTACAGCAATGCATATTGCTTCAAAGTAATTATACCCGACAAAGAAAGAAGATGTTCAAGAAAAAGCTAAACATTTAACAAGCTGGTTCATCTTGGGGACCATAACGTGGCTTTCTTGGCTGGTTGAATTCAATTGAAACAGGAATTTATTCCGCAACAAAACCTTGTTAGGAATAGTGTAGATAAATGCAGAGCTTGAGTAGCCCTCATAGGGTAGTACCCTATGAGGGCTACTCAAGTACTCAACCTAATAAAAGAATTGTATGTTTCATAACGTGCTTAAAAAACTCACTGCAGGTAGAGAGAAAAGTAGTCGCCATATCACATCATTATACATCCACTGATTGCCATTGTTTTGGGTGATACACAAGACTGTGCTATTGTAGCTACGAGAACAGAGCGACAACACTCGATCGCTGAACTGGCTGTTCTTATACATAGTATTCTGCCTATTCGTTTTGCTTGTCTGCTGGGTCTTTTCTAGGCGTCACTTGATACTTGGGCCTGTGGCACAATGATTTTCGAGTATATAGCATCATTTGCTAAGAGCCGAGAGAAGGCGATTTTTGCCGACTTTAAGAATTTATTGCAAATTCTAGGTCGCGGGCTGCGCTTTATTTGGCCTGCGTGTTTCCAGTAGCCTTGACTACCGATTGGCAGCGATTTTTTTTCACCATGCTTCGGAAATGTTGCAGAACACCTTTAAATAAAAGCTCCCAAGTGCACTGTATCTCAGGGTCTCTTGCATATTTTTCTTCTCTTCATCGTCATTTCTTGAATCCATAAAGGGGCCAAGACATGGCCACCCAAGAGTTTGTAGTTTCCAGTGAAAAATTGAAGTAGAGGGAATACCCGCGCAAACAGCTGCTTGTTACGTTCAGGCTGGCGAGTGCTCTGGTGTTGCCCTGGTCTCAGGATACTCGCGTGTTTGCAAAAACATTCAATAATAACTCAAGTGCACAATAATAACCGAATGCGCTAATGTTTCGCCAATTTATTTGTGTGAGCACAAGTATTAACCCACATTACACAGATTGTGATTGAAAATTGGGTGTCATGGCCCCTTTAAAGGCATATGTTGCATAGGGGGAGGGACAAATAAATATTATAAGGACATGACATAATACAAATGCACTGCTTAAAAAATAACAGTCAAAGTAAGTATGAATTTTGTAGCATTGAACATAAAGTAACATTTTATGTGGGTATAGATAGGAGTATTGTGATAAGTTGGGGAAAGGGTGCAAAGTCTGCCCCATGCATTGATTCTATAGGGATGGAGGCGTTGTGACGAACCTTCGACTCCCCTCTGCCTTGATTGGTGATGGTATGGGCAAGTGTGATGACATGGGCAAGAGCGAGATTACATCGAAAACCCCGAGACAAGAACTACCTAGGCCAAGTATGCTGCTTCCTCGAGCCTCTATATGTGAATGGTTGAAGCATGTTGAACAGAAGGGTGAGCTGGAGGAAATCATGAGAAAGCCTTTCCTGTAGGTCAGACCACACGTACCCTTCTGAAACCATCGGCGCGTTGCTTTTTGACACAGCGTAGAGCCCTTCCCTTATGTGGAGAGAGGGCACGCGCTTCGCATATCCGTGTGCCTTCTCTCCCCAAAAAGAGAGGGTGTGGCGCCGCATTAGAAAGAAACGCCCTGACGCGCTTCGGTGTCGTCAGGCCTTATGACAACTGGAAGGCGAGAGCCATCTTTTCTGTTTAGCACTGATCCTTCACCACACCTCTCTGCAGAGAGCGCAAGTTTCTGCACTAATTAGGTTCCTCCACGATTGACCTAGCTTTGACCAAGCGATGGTCTCGTATGGTGACTTCACAAAATTTTCTGTCCTTGAGCTCATTGTGACGTCATATGGTGACGTCATCGCGTGATAATTTTTTTTGCCCCACTCATGCTGATTCCGACGGTCGATTTCTGCGTTTGACGAGACTTCTATATACTTCACGTCAGAAGTTCCTTTCAGCACTGTGAATATAAAATCAAGATGTGAGCCGACAGATCGAAACACATAGTTGAATAATCAGAGTGAACAGTGAAAGTACCTCAGACAGGCTCGCAGATGTTTCGATAAGAGGACCTATTTTTGTACAAGGCGCCTTGTCATTTTTGGCGTGTTAGTTTTAAGGGGTTTAGCAATGACGTTATCTCTTGGTGGTGGTGCGTGTCCCTGTTAGTGGTGATGTTAGTAGTGACGTCATCTCCTGGTGGTGGTATGTGTCCCTCCTCACCAACAAGATGCTTTTTCCAGTGCTTAACTTCTGAACGTCAGCCGAAGTTCTTCCCCAAGGCATCGTGCTAGCAGAGCTTTCGAAATATGCGCAATGTCTTCCTTCACCCCTGATGCAAACACTGGGACCAAGGTTGTCATATCCGCGCACAATTAGATGTTCCTGGGCGAAATGATGTCCAGTGACTTCCTACCTTCCTAAGTTGAAGCCTTGCGCTGTGTTTGCTTTCTTACACAATATTTTGACATTGACGACCGTCCACTGGGCCGCACTAGCGTCTTGACCCACCATATTGACACCGGCGATGCCAGTCCCCTTCACAAATGCTTTTACTGTGTGTCGCACGCGGAGGGCCAAGTTATTCAGAAGGAGGTAGAAAAATGCTTGAAAAAGACGTCCTAGAGCCTTCATCTAGTATTTGAGCATCACCTGTAGTTAAAATAAAAAAATAAAAGACAACAGTTGGCACTTTTGAATATCGCCACATCAATCGAATCACTAAAAGTGACGTCTATCCCCTGCCTCGACTTGACGACATTCTCGACTGCCTCCATGGTTGCAAGTATTTTTTGTCACTCGATCTTCGATCTGGATATTGCCAAATTTCAGTAGATGACCACGACCGTGAGAAGACAACATTCATCACACCTGACGATCTGTACCAATTTAAGGTCTGACTGTTAGAGTTGTGTAACGCTCCTGTAACTTCTCAATGCATGATGCACTCTCTCCTACACGGTTTTAAATGGTCAACCTGCCTTTGCTATCATCTTGATGTCACCCTGTTCTCACCCTCATTTGATAGCCCTGCTTCTGTCAGCCATTCATGACATGTTTCACTGTGCTGGCCCCATCTGAATTAGTTAAAGCGCACTTTTGGGCTCCGTCAAATTGAGTTACTTGGCCGCCTTGTCGAGGCTGCTGGAGTCCCACCCAACCCCGATAAAATCCGCACTGTTTGTTCATTTCCCGTTTTCCACATTCTACAAAAGAGGTTCGCAGCTTTCTGGGACTCTGCTCATACTTCTGCCGCTTTGTCGTCAACTTCGCGGATATTGCTCGACCCCTCTCGAATCTCCTAAAAAGGACCTGTCTTTTTCCTGGGGTGCGAACCAAGCACATTCCTTCGCATCAATGATTTTCGCTCTCATGACACCACCAGTGCTGGCCCATTTCGACCCAGCCGCCCAAAATAGAGCTTCGCACTGACACAAGCGGCCATGGCATCGAGGGCTACACTCGCTCAGGTACAGAGTGGCACAAACCGTATTATAGCATATGCTAGCTGTCTTCTGTCACAGTCTGAAAGGAATTATTCTATTACCGAGCAGGAATGTCTAGCTCTTGTCTGGGCCATCACTAAATTTCGTCCATATTTGTATAGACGCCCATTTGCAGTCATCACAGATTATCCAACGCTGTGCTGGCT
The DNA here is from genome assembly GCF_013339725.1 of Rhipicephalus microplus. Taxonomy (NCBI): domain Eukaryota; kingdom Metazoa; phylum Arthropoda; class Arachnida; order Ixodida; family Ixodidae; genus Rhipicephalus; species Rhipicephalus microplus. The sequence continues at coordinate 122,244,908 of NC_051175.1, read as the reverse complement.
ATCAACACTGAAGGATCCTTCTGGAAGACTCGGGCAATGGGCATTACGACTGCAGGATCACGCATTCTCAGTGGTGTACAAATCTGGAAAGTTGCACAGCTATGCCGACTGCTCATTTAGCCACCCGAATGAACCATTCAACTCTGCTGAACTGGAAGCCGATGCCTAGATTTTTGCAATCGTGGACTTTCTACACGTGGCAGATGAACAAGGGCGAGATCCACCACTCCTCGTCATTGACCGCCTTCAAGCCGGCAGTGCTGATCCTTCGCTAAGCACGTTCTTGCTGCAAGACATTGTTTTGTATCACCGTAATTTACACCCCTAGGGTTCAGATCTTTACTCGTCGTCCCACATCATCTGCCCGAAGACGTCATCGTCATTATCATAATTTATTTTCCCTTAGGCCCCTGTTGGGGTATTACATAAGGGGGGGGGGGGGGGGTAACATAGAAAGTTAGACATGAGACTTCTCTGGTCACAAATTTGAAATACACATCTCAGTGAAATAGATTACCTGTTTAGATGCAAAAATAAAATCACTACAATTTAACGAGACATGGAGAACAGTATAATGTCGTAATAAATATTGTAGCGTGAGGTGATGAGTAAGCAACTGTTTAAACACAATGGGGTTACGCTCGGTGACGACACTATCTGGCAATATATTCCACTCTACAATGGCGATCGGTAAAAAAAGATTGATTGAAAGAAGACGTTAAATCATGCAATCGCTGGATGCTGCAAGAGTTAAAAAGGCAACGAGATGTACGGTGTGGGAGGTTTAGGAGTTTGCCACGAAGTTGAGGGATGTTGTAATAGAGCCTATGGAACAAGCACAGCCTTACAATCTTATGTCAGAATGATAAGGACTCGAGTCCCAGAAATGACTTTATGGCACTGATGCTTTCATCTCGGCTGTACCTGGAAGAGATGAATCTGGCCGTACAGTTCTGTATAGATTCCAAAACGTTAGTGAGGTATGCTTGATGAGGGCTTCAAATAGCTGAGGCATATTCAAGCTTACTCCGTATAAATGTTTCATACGCCAGTTTTCGGGTGGCTGAGGGACACAAGGAGAGAGAACGTCTGATGTAACCAAGTGATTTAGTAGTATCGGCAGCTAATTTTGTGATGTGATCGTACCATGTCAACTTGTTATTTATTGTGAGACCAGGATAACGATATGATTCGACTGAGGACAAAGCTATCGAGTTTAGGGAGTACGTGTATCTACTGTTTGAGCGCTTACGGAATATCTGCATCACTTTGCATTTCGAGATGTTGAGTTTCATTAATGAATTTGAACACCAGATTTCGATTAGATCCAGATCATTTTGTTTCATATAATGGTCACTATGGTGTTTTTTTGTGATGCTACGATAAAGAACACAGGTGTCTGCAAAAAGTCGAATAGGAGGTGAAATGCCGTTAGGAAGGTCGTTTGTGAAGATGAGAAAGAGCATCTCCTTCAAAAGCTTCACGACGCCTCAACTTCAGGGTGCTTAGGCTTAACCCAAATCTACGAACGCGTTCGACGACCGTTTTTAAATGCGAATGCATTTCTTAGTCGTGGCATGTCAGGCGTCTGTTGGTGTCTGCGCACCAGCAGGTGTTATCTCTCCGCTCTCACTTTGTCTCCCATAGTAAGAGGTGCGGGCGTGCATGCTTATCCTCGCCCCTAGCAAACAGAACAGGTGGTGAGGGCAAAGTAGCGGATAATGAGTGGGCGTGTGAGGGCGCTTGCATCGCTCGAGCTCTAAGGTCCCATGATGAAACAAGTTTCCAAGGTTGCGTCACTCATTGTTCTCGAGCCGTCTTCCTCACTCTCTCGCTTACCGCTCCTTTTCTCTGCTATCCGCGTCTGTAATTCATGCATTCGTTGCATGTGATCTTGCAAATGGCTAGTGGCGTTATTTATTATTATACAAATGATTCAAAACGAGTATGCATGCGCATATGGCTACAGCCGGATTCTCACCGTGACTGAAGACGAAATCATAGCCAGGACATGAACTGAAAAGGAGGTGTTTTTCAGTGTGCTCCAAGTCGACCAGTCGACCAAGATAGTTTTGCGGTGCTCGTTCAATGCAACATCCACATTTTTTAACAATGCTGCATTACCATAAAACAACTGAAAATTGTTTCACTCTCTTCAACTTAACTCGTGCTATCTGAGATGAAGCACACCGTGAAGTGTAGCTATGAAGCATTCCACGCGAATGCTTTCGTAGAACTCCGTCGACGTACGTCTTCACGGATCTGCGAAGCGAGCTTATTTGTCGGTTTTTATTGAAATGCAAGGCGCGCGTCTAATGCGCATCTAGTGCATGACAGTTGGTACAAATACTTGTGCATATGCACGTTTACAGAGCAGCTGGAGGGTGTAATCAACGTACCTTCAGAAGCGTTTCACGCTTGATCAGTTGACCTGAACGCGGCATAAAGGAGTTGAAATGCGCTACTTTGGGGCACCTCACCAGTAGAACTTTCACTTTTCAGGAAGTTTCGCGCACCACACCTGAATCACCTGGCATCACAATTGTCAAATTGGGCACATTTAAAAAAAACCGTCATCGCAGTGCTGCTAGTCAAGTGTCCGTACCAGTCTGGCTGTGGTGTTTCCTTGCGTGTGCACAATCTGTCTGTAATCACGCGCCACAACGTCACACCTTGTGGTCACTGAGAGGATCCAGCAAGAAGCGCGTTCACTGTGTCACACCACGAACAAAACACATTCGAAGAACTGGACTAGTTATAACTGGACGAACTACGATGTACGATGCCAGAGGCCAAGGCTAGTGATGTAAAATATAGAACTGCACAATGTTGCCAGTTGAGTAAAGCACTTCCCGCTTGCTCTTGTGTTGTACTGTTTATGTTCATAAAGGTAACCATTTATTCTACGAGTCATTTTGCTCTATTTTGTTTAATTTACATCTATTCACCGTAGCGATCGAACCCAAGCATTTGCTTCTTGATTAAAGTTTTGAACCTTCTAGGGGGTGCCCCAGGAACATAGTCAAGGAGGAAAGGGAAAGGTGTCACTACCTTGGTAACTTGTTTCATCTACGGGCCTCAGGGAGCTCGGCAGAGCTCCCTCGTGTGTGTAGGAGAGGGTAGGTACACTGCTCCACCGCTCCTTCTTTCGCTGTTCGCTCTCTATCCTCCCTGCAACCCACTTTCCCATCCGCTCACTCCTATGTATATACTACAAATGGAGTGAAGCGCACGCCTCACTCCTAAGCGCTCGCTGGCTGATGAATTTGTAAATAAATGGTTATGGTACGAATCCTCGTCTAGTCATTAATTTACATCATTAAGTTACTACGCTGTGTACTCTCGGCGCAAGAAATACATTCGCGTTTCCTCACGATTATGTTCAGGGAGATGGGGGCAATTCTTCTGGAAAGGCCCTTATCGTTTTGTTCCCGACTAAGTTGGGGCTTGCGACCTCTGCCAGCGCCGAAAAAAACCTACGACACCCCCTGCCTGTCACCTTCAGCCTATCCAAGTCCCAGCAGAGCCACACTCTTAAAAAAAGTTTGTAAGAAGCAAAATGTTAGTAATAGTACCTTCTTGTGTCATTACTAATCTTTTACCACCATTTTACTACCCTTGTTTGCAAAGGCTTGAGAATTGCAATGGTTACTACGTTTTGCGCACTGTTAGTAACTTTTTGTCGTGCGCATATTTAATGAAATTCTTAAACAAACCTTAAAGGTTATTACTACGAGCGTCTAATAACCTGTTTAGTAGCACGGGGATGCATTCAAGTTCTTTGACACAATATATGTAGACTTACTACCCAATACTATGTCTTGTATATGAGGCCGTGTCGAGGCAGTATTATTCAGAATAGACATAGTTAATTGTTTTTCTTAATATGCATGATTGAAAATCCTACACTACGTTACCTTGCTCATCTATAAAAAATAATATGCTTTACAAATAAAGGCGCCTAAATTATACATCCTACAGCATAGCCGCCACCAGCACCAGCTGCACTTAGGGCTATAAATACTCCTGGAACCGCTTACGAACTGTACTTCTCGCGTGGGCTTGTGTAAGTGTGCTATTTTCCTTTATGCATTATGTGCGTAATTACTAAGTGATATATCAAAATGTTGATGCCTGGAAATATGACTGTTTTAAAACAGGTGATTCGTGAGGCAAAATGATCGCGTCTAGTAAATTTTTTTTTCTAGCATTCATTACTATGTTAGTAACCATTACTAACTGTGTTAGTAACAGTGAAGGTAGTAACGATTACTAACCTCCCCATTACTAACTTCACTTACTAACCGGTTAGTAATATATGTGACAAGTACTTAGTAAACCGAACTTATTAAGTACACAACCTTTTTTTTTTTTTTAAGAGTGCACTTCATCAAGTGGTATTGGATTTGTTTGGTCCTTTTTCAACTTCAACAACTGAAAATAAATGGATTGCAGTAGCTAGAGATTATGCCACTCGGTGCACTATCAACCGAGCGCTACTGACCATTTGTGTGACCGATGTTGCTGATTTTCTACGATATGACGTCATTCTTCAGCATGGCTCTCCTTTTCACCTACTCACAGACCGTGGGTGCTGCTGACTCTCTCGGGTGCTCGATGACCCACTGCGATTGTGTGCTACTCGTCACAACTTAAGCACGTCTTATCATTCTCAGATCAACGGGCTGACCGAATGCCTCAACCGCACACTGACAGACCCACTTTTTATGTACACTTTCGACGCCCACATCGATTGAGACATTGCCCTCCCATTCGTCAACTTTGCCTATAACTCATTGCGCCACAAAACTGCCGGCCATTCACCCTTTCAACTTCTGTTCGGGCGTGATGCTTCAAGAAGGAGCTTCTATTTGCTTCGAGCGAGAAGCTTCTATTGTGATATGTCGGGCTTTACCAAGTAGTGTGCCAGGTGACACCTAGTCACCTACGAGATTTCTCCAACAACCAAATAATCGAACTCATCGACTCTCAGAACTGACATAGTACTTCTTTCTTGCCTGAAGGCCTCCGATAGTGACACGCCGGCCCTTTTAGACATAACTCGCACTGGGACGGTGCTTTACAGGCTGGGGTAATGGCACGGGTGCGGAAATACCTCTCCGGCAGAACCGCTGAAATGACACCCAACGGAAGAAGACAACGAAGTTGTTGTTGTGGGGCTCAGTCTGAATTTCCCTGTTGACTGGCAATCTGTGCACCCTGTGCACTGTGATCCCGCTCTGGTATCGACTCACGACTCCTAAATAAATGCTCTCTATAACAATATTTACACGTGTACTGATCATCCTAATCTCATTTTGTCGGGGATCACACTTCCATGTATTGCAAGAGTCAGCTAAATTGGTTCTTTTTTCTTTTTCCTTTATATTTTGCAGATGCTGCATGGCCCTGTCGTTTATGTAGCGCTTCATTTGGCCTATGTAGACCTTTCCGCTGTGAAGTGCATAAACAAACAGCTTGTCACGGCAAATGACGACAAAATGTACCTGATGCTTTGTCGTCAGCGTGAGGTGGCACAAAATTATGGCTCGTCTCACCATTTATTTGTTGCTAGAGGCGAACAGCTAGCTCATGTTCGGATTGAAGTGGGTGATTGCATCTGTATAGACGCTGCCATGTTGATTTGTAACCGCAGTTACTAGTGGTCACTGACACATCATTTAAAGACATATGCCATAAATGCGAAGCAGAATAATCATTATGCATCGATATGGCATAACATGAATAAACATATCTATGTGGCGTTAGAGGTGTCAAATGTCTCAGTCCTAGCAATGAAGGTAAATATATATATATATATATATATATATATGCTTTGCTGCACAAGCATCTAACTTGGTTACACCCTCAGGCTTGATAGTGCTGAACATATAGTTTCCTACCATTATATACCTAGAGGAAATTCTGGCGCTGCGATCGTTCAGCCACCTTACTCTTTAAAAAAGAGTAAAAACAAAGTCACAACTGCCTGCCTCTCTAAGTGGCAGCTGTTGTGGGAATTGAGGCGAGCCTTTCCGTGGGCTTTGCCGCCTTTTTCTGCGTTCTGATGTCCCGACATGACTCCCATTTTCCATGGTCTGTCGCGCTGGGGTAGCAGGAAGCGACGTTTAGCCGCTCTCACCTGGTAGCAGATGTCCATTGTAGCGCCGTGCGCGGAGTTCCTCGGGACGTTTCATGTGTGCGCGTTGGGAGTGAGTCAGATTTCTCTGGGACAGCTGAGGCTGAGCTCGCATTTTTTTTTCCGTCCGGCAGCTTCTATTATTTTGGGCGCGTCGGACTTGGCCTTGCGCCCACGGGGAACGCTCACCTTTTGTTGCCCTTTGTGAATGCTACGCTGAAGAGCGCTGCGGTGTCCTAGTGCGTGGCCAGAGAACACCGACCCATATCTCTCCAAAGCCAATGTGAGTACATTTTTGCCTCGCTCGAGCGACCGGGCCGTTTTGTCTCGGTGTTCCCGTGAATCACTGTTGCCCACGGAGACGTGCTCGCGACACCCTGTGTAGTACTTCTCGCTCGTGGCGTGGATAAGCCCATTTGCTTTCCCGCCATGTCTTTTCCAAAGTGTTGCGACCTTGAGCAGTACCGTGTTCACGCCACAGCGACGGTTTACGTGAGCCCTGCGGCTCGCCTAGACCGGACCTACGCTAGTGGCAGTAACTCTTCGGGATACGTGTACACTACACCATTGACCACTTTTTTGCTAAGGGGAGTCACAATACTCTGGTCGACGCTCTCTGAAGGATGGATCGTGCTTGCAGCTTCGAAAGCACTTGTGACTTTGTTGTTTCTTTTGTGGTGTTTGTTTTGAATAACAGAATGGACCGTTATGAACCTCGTGAGCCTGAAAAGCTAAAGTTGCTAAAGTGGAACTGCTGAACATTTGCTGAACTTCGTCTTGCAACAATGCAGTTGCAGCACAATGGGTCCTAAAGAACGAAGTTTAGAACAAATTTGTGAATCATTTCCATGCTGGCTGAAACACCATGCGTCGCCGCCTCCGCAGACTTTTTCCCTCTATCGTACTAAGCACTAGCGGTGAGATGGTTGACAGTGACGTCGAAGCAGCTGCCTTTTTTGCAGCTCGGCGACGGCGCCAACGCTGATTATGTCGATGGAGCAGGGACTTAGGATGGACCCTCCGCTAGCCCGTTTCCTGGTGCCCGTCGGTGCCACGATGAACATGGACGGCACCGCCATCTACTTCATTGTCACTGTGCTCTTCTTTGCGCAAAAGAACAACATCGCGTTCACTTTCGGAGAACATCTTGTCGTCGGGTAACTATGGTGGTCAACTGTTTTTATGGTGAAAAAATAGCGCACGGTGTTAGGCAATGTGAAGCAAACTAGGGTACAAGCACATTGTAATTATTGAACTTTTATTGAAAAATAACATAAAAAGAAATTGAAGGACACTGCTAATTCCGAAGCGTGTTAGTTGAAAGCCTGTTAGGCTTCGCCTAAAGGCTGTTTCACATGCCGTGATTGCAGTGAAAAAAATCGTTCCGTTTGCTCCATTCGCTCTGTTCACAACCGCTGCTAATGGTGGTTTTGTTTCACACAGACTGAAAATGCTCCGCCATTTTCGCTTTCTGGCTGGAGCGGCGAGCTCTTGCTACGATTCTTTGAGTAGGCACGAATGTAATGTAATAATCTGTGCTTTATGATCTAATCAAGTTTCCATGAATGGCAATGAAGTAATAGCCTAATTGTTTCATCATATAAGAACATTTTCCAATTTAAGTTCATTTTAAAATGCAGAGCATCAGCCATTAACAAAACAAGCACGTCGAACCAATTTAGACAGATTGGACGGCCTGGCCTTATTTCGATGGGTCCCGACGAAAAATCACTTCTGCCGCTGCAATCACAGCTAAAATTTCCAACATATTGGTAGCTCACCACAGACCGCTGTGGTGTGAGCAAACTGCCTTTTTTTTTTTTCGCTGCGAGCAAATTCGCAGTCTGAAAATTGCCACATTTTGTGTCATGTGAAACGGCCTTAAAACGCATACGCAGACCTTCAGCACTTATGTTCTCTACAGTGAAAGCTGTGTATGACTAGGAGAAATGAAAAGCCATTTGGCATTGGTGTCACGAGCAGTCTCCATCAACTGTGCTATCAGTTACGTCACTCTCAGCATTGTACCCAAGCATATGTATGCATCGTTACTGCATGTAGTGTGTGGGCAGTATAGCCGCTGGTCATTAAGAATAACTGATTGGATTTTAAGAGAAGGCAGAGGCATAAGAGGGAGAAGGAAAATTAGTGGGCAGATGAGATTAGGAAATATTACGTTCTTATTACTGGCTTGATTGACAGAACATGGAAGAGGCCTTTGCCCTGCAGTGGGCATAGTTAGAATTATTATTATTATTATTATTATTATTATTATTATTATTATTATTATTATTATTAAGGTTACCGCTCCATCAGCCTTTCCCTCTCTAATGAAGGTATACTTTAAGCCGTGGGTAAAAGAGTAATGGCGACTACGACAGGGCGGGTCACCCCGACTCTGGTAGGGGGCAGTCCCCTCGTGTCCCTTTCGAGGGTGCCAATGCTGTGAGGTGCAGGCATATAGCACTCTATCGTGCGCTCGAACTTCGAAATATCTCTGAGATATGTTTAAGCCCCTATCACTTTTTATATTTTACATGTACGTGCATGTTCACAAGAATCTACCTCACATATTATACCTCCCCCACGATAAGGAGGTTCATGCGTGTGTCGAGGCCTTGATAATGTATCAAATACTCAAATTGATAGTATCCAGTGGCTTTCATAATGGCATCGGCACTGCGAGAGTTTATTGTTAAGGAAGCCTTTGCAGGTTGATGTGCTGTCTGGCCACCCTGAATACAAGCCCGTCGCCTCAGGCCGGCCGTGTGGTATTGGTGTACCTGATGACCTCCCTCGGGATTCCGCTAGACGGCATTGGCATACTCCTCTACACGGACTGGATTATGTGTGTATTGCAACGGCCGCTCGATACAAATAGGATGATGACAGTTTTGACCTCGTTGGCGCTAGTAGACGCACATCCACGCGCCTTAAGGCTGACCTCATGCGCGCGTTGCAGCCAGTCAGTGCATGGCTTTTTGAAGTGGCGCCGCGCCCTCTTCCTATAGAGAAAAAATTGATTCTTTGATGTGTGGGGTTTAACTTCCCAAAACCACCATTTGATCATGAGAGACGCCGCAGTGGAGGGCTTCAAAAATTTTAACCACCTGGGGTTATTCACGTGCACCCGAATCTGAGCGCACGGGCCTACAGCATTTTCGCCTCCATTGAAAACGCATCCTCCACAGCCTGGATTAGATCCCGCGATTTGCGGGTTAATAGCCGAGTACCTTAACCACTAGACTACCGCGACGTGGCTATAGAAAAAGAAAGTGCGCTGCTACACAAAGCTGAGCTCTCCTCTCTCTCCGTAGGGAGAGGACGGGGTGCCGCACCAAAAAGCGAAGCGCAGACAGTCTGCAACGTGTACGTGTGGTCAGGCCTTTAAGAACAAGGCGAGAACAAACAACGGGGGTTGGGAACCTTCTTGAGGCACTGTATCTAGCTATATATGAGAGACCAAGGAGCCATTGCATTTTCGGTTGTCTTTAAACAACAAGAATTCATGTCAGTGTCGGTGACCATGATTATAAGTATAGCATCGAATGGTGTTAAAGATTTATATAAAATATTTTTCATTTAGAAGAAAAAAAAAACGCATAGAGGGGAATGTTGATTACTTGGTCGCCAATAATATTTTCAAAGTTTTTGAGCATCCTCAAGAAACCTGAAACACACGGGCACTCTACTTTTCATTAAAGAATTCTAACGCGACCTGTCTTGTGGCTCCATAGCGGCAATTCTTTCAACTGGGCAGCTCCCGCCACTCTTGGGGCATGCAACAGGCCGCACCCCCTTTCACAGCGAACGCTGTTCTGAGATCACAACATGGGGCACGCGCAGTTGTCTGCCGATACCGCCGGTGTCCGTAACCACATTGCGCGAAATTAGAAAAACATCCTATCACCAATGACACAGTGGGGCTCGAACCCGGGTCCACTGAGTGCAGGCCCAGTATTCTACCACTGAGCTATGCCGGTGTTTGTGGCTTGTTGGGAACCTTGCCTTAGGCAGGCTTGATGTCGGGATCGCAATCGCGTTAATATGACTTATAAAGCATTTTGAAACAGCAAAAGAACAACCAGTCGTCACACAATGTGAATAGCGTAATGAGTGTAATGGGCCACACTGCCGTCAAATGCTCCAACCCATTACAAAAGCTTCTTCTTGTTCCCCTATTAACTGTGGCGCATACCGACTTCAGCCATAATTCCTCATCGTGGTCAGGCACTTCTTAACAATTGGCACAAAATTCCTTGCAAGCGTTTAGCGGATACCAAGCTTGTCAGAAAAATGACGAAAAATAGCATAGCGAATGCCGGTCTACTACTTAAAAATTTATTATTAATGCCCTAGTGGGTATCAAGCAAATGTGCTTGCAGTAGTTACACAAAGAATGTTTTGAAAAGGCTCTGAAAGGTTACTCTTTTCTAGGTTTCGCCGTGACTGTGCTGTGGCTTCGGCGCATGCCTGGCGCTTTTCAGTGGCCGTGTTACTTCAACAAAGTAAAAATGTGCAAATAGTGAATTTTCAGACAGAATTTGATACAAATTGAATAGCAATAACACCAATTCGAACAGTGTTCAAATAATTTTTGCATGTTGATTATAATAATATGTGGAATATCACATCCCAAAACCACCATGTGATTATAAATGACGCCGTAGTGGATGGTTCCGAAAATACAACCATCTGGTATTCTTTAACGCGCATCGACATCACACAGTACGTGAGCTTCTAGCGTTTTTCCTTCATAAAAATGAGACTGCCGCGACCGGGATCGAACCCAGGTCAGCACTGACCAACCGTGGTGGACTTTCGTACAGTGAGGCACCCATTCTTCAAGCAGCTCCAGCCGGTAAATGTAGCAATTTTAAAAACAGGCCAAGAATTCTACATTTTATTTTTTATTTATTACGGTGCATTACAGAGCCCTCGAAAGGCTTTGTGTAAGGAAGTAGGTACAGAATATACGTTGAGCAACACTCTTGTGCCATGTCTGCGGCTCAGGTAGCGCAGAAGATGCAAGGTTTAAAGTCACTTTAGCAATGTCAGGGTTGCAGTGCCGCTACCGCGGACAGGTGGCGAAACACACTCGGAAACTCTCCCATCGCTGTTGCGACGGGTGAGGAGCCTGTAAGAAAAGAAACGCGCACAGGTGCTGTCTAGTCCAGAATTACTGTATGCTGCCTATTATACAGCAATTCTAGTCTAGCCTGGCCTTGCATTGACCACGGTGATCAGAGTGGTGCTAGGGAGGTCGTGCCACCAGCGACGTGACAACACACGTCCCCCGAGCTGTCACTCGCTGCGGCCGTGTGACGCTGCGATGCGACGACGAAAATACCTGCTTGGTTTGATGATCGCCAGCCATGCGATGCGGCGGTGCGATGCGATGAAATGTCACAAGTCTGGCTGCCGTATCACCACGCCGCATGCTACATCGAATGCAAAATCACACCGTCTGTCTTATGCTCAACTGTCGCTGCTTGCATCAGTGACGCATTGCATTGCCACGGGTGATATGTTGATGCAGGAATCGTCTTTCTACGGCTGTGAACGTGCTGGGTGACGCCGTGGTCGCCAGTGGGACACAGGAGTTGTGCAGGGCCACTCTGCCAACCGGCCATGACCAAGAGTGACTGCCTTATGGCACGCAATATACGAGACAAGATACCATCTCTTGAGACAGTGTTGTGAACTTTTAGTTTGGTCAGCTGTTAGCGTTCATGTGGGGTTTGCTTGCGCAGCGCAATTTTTCAGTTTCATTTTAAAAAAGTTGCAAGTGGGTGCTTGTCGTTTTCAGCTGTATTTTCATCCGTTTTGCGAACGAAAAATTAGCATCCCGGTGTTCACAGCCACTTTGTTTCAGTGCGTATCTTGATGAATGTTCTCATGAAATTATCATACCGCTTTTATTAGCTTGCGGACTCCAACAATCGGCAGCTGTGCTCTGTAAGGTTCTTCGCTCTGCACTATAAATAAAGCACTGATTGATTGAGTTCACAATAAAGGAGGCGTCTCCTGTTTTCGTCATCACTGACTTCTGGCCACTCAGTTAAGGCAAGCTCAAATTGCTGTCTCGGCAAATGTAACAACGGAGAACACTTCATAAGGTAAAGTTCTGCTCAAAGTCGATTTGTATTTACCTGTTTTTGGCGGCGCACATGCAGATTTGTTTCAAGTAGTAGTGCTTTGTCGTAGAGAAACACGTTTGTGTGAAATTAGGCTAGCCGCACAACCAACTACAGTGGGTGCAAGTGTCAGATGAACACGTGATGAAGAGAGAGGAGATACAAATAGGTAGAAAGTAGAGGGTAAAAAAGTCACAGCTTTGCTGCAGAGGCGAAGCAATCAACGCGATAGCAACAAATGGGAAGGTCATGCGCAGAATTGAAAGCAGATCGAAACGAGCCCCACGTTTCTTATGCACAAATAATGCAGGAAACGTACTGACAGATACAGATTAACACGAATAAGCGTCTCAGTTGTTACTTCACTGTGTCTGAAAAGCGTGCTATTTTTGCAAACAGAGACTGTGGAACGATTGCAATGACCTTTGTGCGCCTTGTAACTCCAACCGAATCGTTCCAGTGAAAGTTAAAGGCCAGCCAAGACGTACGATCCTCTCTACTGTGAGATAAGGGCGCGCGACTGAGCATCCACCTCCTCCTTTCCGCGGGGCAAAGTATGCATGCGATATGAGAGCATGCACCGTCGCGTTGTGACGATGTGGCGACGTGCGCTCACTGAGCCACTTTGCTGGTAATGCTGAAAACACGATATTTCCCCCTCCCCTAGATGCCCATCATCATCAGTAAGTGGTAGATATAAATAGCTTGCTGTTTGAACGGTCCCGGTCAGGGACATGTTTCTCCACGGCTCAGTGGTCAACAACGTCGCACTCACGTGTCAGAGGTCCCAAGTTCGATTCCACGTGCCGGAGTGTTTTTTTCGAATTTTTTTTTGCGTTTGTATATTCATCACGAAGTAAAAACGGAACCAGGCAAACATGTCGTCACTAGTACAAAAGCACCGATTCTGGTTTACATAATGAACTTGATGTTTGAAAAAGGCATATTCCCAGATTGCTTAAAGATTGCAAAAGTGACTCTGATCTACAAAGAAGGAAATAAAAATTAGGTTGCCAATTATAGACCTATTTCAGTCTCGCCATTCTTTTAAAAAATATTTGAAGGGGCCATAAACGAGAGACTGTCGAAATTTCTACTCAAATACAACATCCTATCTATCTCCCAGTATGGGTTTTTAAAAAATGAAGTCCACAGAGCAAGCATTGCTTCATGTAAAAGAAAAAAATTATTGGAGCAATTGAGCAAAAGTATTACGCACTAGGAATATTTTCAGACCTACGAAAGGCCTTTGACTTTTTCCACCACGAAGTGCTGTTGTTGAAGCTTCAACATTATGGGATAAGGGGCATTCCATTAGAACTCATGACAGGTTATTTACGTCATCGATGCGAATTCACAACAATGAATAACTTTTCATCCAGCTGATTAAATGTCATAACTGGAGTACCACAAGGCTCGATACTCGGGCCAACTTTGTTCCTGCTGTATATCAATGATATAGCGGGTATAGGTATTACACAAGCCATCATAATGTATGCAGATGACACCAACAAATTCTTCTCTGCAAAAGACATGAACCTGTTAAAAACAATGACATACTCTTATCTAGAAGAATCAACTATATGGCTACATCATAATAAGTTATAGTTAAATGCGAATAAGACACAGTACATATTATTTGCACCACCTAATAAGCCGAATGTAGGTGACATAGCATATAAATATGGATCCACACAAATTACACGAGCAAAAGAACAGAAATTTTTAGGAGTCTGGTTCCATGAAAACATGACATGGAATACGCACATATCACACTTGACAGTAGACACAGCCGAAAGCATAGGTTGCAGTTGGAGAATCATTCTTTGATACCACTGTGGTTAAAAAGACAACTTTACTACTCATTGGTGTATTCAAAACTGACATACTGTACTGTAGTTTGGGGAACAACTACGAACACCGTTTAGAATAGGTTGTTAGTTTTACAAAAAAGGGTACTGTGTATATTTAAAAATTATATAGGAGACATACGCAACTTACGCACTCGAAAATTGTTGAAAAAATACAGCATATTAAAGCCCAGTCAGATCTACCTATTTAAATTATTGCAGTATATACACAATAAAAATGCCTTTGAAGTAAACAATTATACTGATACAGACAGGTATAAGTTCAAGAATATTCAGCGTCGATTAACAAAGTTGGGACGAATTATGGAAAGCAGACATTATATTACCGAGTTGCACATTTCCTGAACAAATACAAAGGCATTGCCTGCTGGACTGATATCACAAAAAAAAAAAACCCATAAATTTGAGGCACATCTCATTACCACTGAAGTCGGTTATTAAGCGTTTATATACTATTTTAAGTTGCTAGCTATTTGTTTGTCGTAAAGCTATACGTGTTCTATGTTTATGTAACATTTTCTGTTCATTACGGTTTTGTAGCATTGGATTTCTGTAACACTGTAGCAATCACCACTGTCGTGGCGTCTCATTACCGTTCAATTTTGTACATAATTAACTTTTTTGTATATGTGTGGTTACTCTTTTGCTTTATGTAATGTGTACCTGCTCCAAACTCCGGAGGCAGAGTCCACCGTCATGCGATTAAAGCCTTTAGCTTCTGTCTGCTCAGGGCACACCTGAAATAAAGCTGAATTGAATTTAATTGTATACATATACGGTGAGTGACGCCAATGCCGGCGGCGAAATCCAGCCGAGAGTGTCTATATAATTGCAATAAAAGAAACAAAGAGAAAAGAGGGAAATCGAAACATAAAAGAGAGGATAATAGCGATAGTTATATCAAATGCGAGAGCGGAAGTAGCGATCGCCGTGCTTCGATAAACAAACCCGTCCAACTCCGCTATTACAGCATCGTTTCGAAAAAATCTGGTGGCTCCTACTTCGTTGTACACTCACGCACAACTTTCCCACCACAACTGAATTTCGACCTCTGGGTGGTTTAGAGGCCTTTTAAGACAAAGTTCTAGCTTGTTTTGGTAATATTTTCAGTAAGTATATGCCCTTCATTTTTCTACTTCTATCATATACACCCCTGAAGAGTAGCCTTTAAAAATGCTTATGCCGTAAACTAATATACGATCCTGCACATTACAGATCAGGTGGGAATTAGTCGCATGTTCTCAAACACTTGTAAAAATGTTCGTGAGCGCGTGTGTGTTAGCGGCAGAATGTCTTACAGTTCTCCAGCAAGTTAGCCCCTTAAAACCATTAAAGCTCCAATAATAGATAAGAAAATGATTAGAAGTGATCATTTACATAATGAACACTTATGCACAACTGTGTAAAAAAATGGAGCACACTTGACAATTCCTTCATCATTCATCAAAACTCTTTCTGTGTGAAATGAAATCGTCATCTGCTTGTTACGGGACGTTGCAAATCCTTGAATTATCGCCCCGTTAAAATGGCTTCTGACGGAATAGCCAGAAAGTGTCTCAACCCGAACTGAATTCCCAAACGCCTGCAGCTCACACAAATGAAGGCTAATATAACAGCTGGTGAGATGAAGTCATGCCAGTATAATAAAAGATATTTCTCGTTGTATAATAACTGTGACGGACCGGCAGTGTAACCATGTGCACGCATACAGAGAACAAACAACACGAAATCGGAACGCTGTTCCTTCTTTTCTCAGTGTCACGAAGTTAGCCCTAAACAGACCGTTCTATCGGGCGAGGCGGACCAGACTGGCAACCAGCGT
The DNA here is from genome assembly GCF_013339725.1 of Rhipicephalus microplus. Lineage (NCBI taxonomy): Eukaryota > Metazoa > Arthropoda > Arachnida > Ixodida > Ixodidae > Rhipicephalus > Rhipicephalus microplus. The sequence continues at coordinate 122,228,939 of NC_051175.1, read as the reverse complement.
TTTCCTTTTTTCTAGAGCGTGCCGATGGCACGGAGCGTACTGGCTGATGCTTGGATGAGTGGCGTTGTCGAACAATTTATCATGTTTTAGTTCGAACTGCGAATTTTTTACTCCTTTATGGCAATATCAACCAGCGAAAGGTAAAAGGGAAGCCACTATCAGGCACCAGAAACTCAGCGCTACTTTTGGTTTCAAGGAACATGCAGGCTCGTAGCAGTTACTGGGCATCCCGAGATCTGGTTGAGCGGAATGAGGTTGATGTTAATGTTCGCATTTATTGGCTTCTGAAAGTTTTAATAAATGAAAAAATTTGACACCCCTGTAAAGAACTTTTCTTTTTGGTTATATGTCTATTCTTGTTTGTTATTTTGATAATATTTAATCAAGTGAAGGGTGGAAAGTCATGGACTTGCATTTGTAGCGCTTGCCTCTGCTCTTTTTCGCCCCTCGCTCACTGATATTAGAAGTTAGATCGCGCTCAGTTACCTCACTCAGTTTGCGTGTCAACTACGGGAAAGATAAAGGCAGCAAGTTGTGGCAGGCAGAGAACAGAAACCGCAGTGAGCTACGCCCGACTAGTCAACCATGCGATCATCGAAGATGACTTAGTCGGACAACACATGTTTCGCGCTGCTCTGCAGTGTGCTAACCCGGAAATTTCTAGTTTTGCGAAGGTTCTTAAGCATTTCCTAAAGGCAACGGGTGAGCACAATAATTTGGACTTGTTATTTGAGCAGGTGTGCATTTTTCACGAGTACACTGTCGTACTTTATGTAAGGGAACACATGAGCGCGTGGCCTGCGCTCTGCGGCGGCTGTCTACAGGACCATCATCAACCGGCAACAAAAGAAAGGACATTGGCTTTTGGCGTCATCTATTGACAAACAAAACAACGAGTTATGGCCGCTGGACAAGCGCTGCAAGATACTGTACGCAGCTGTTGTAGAGAGCATGCCATGCAACTGCATGTTTTCTTTCATGCAGAACGACAGTGTGCACATCATTAAACTCACGTTCTCTGTAAGCCTGACGGGACTGACAGAAATGCAGTGTCGCTTGAATAATTGGTGAAGACGGCAGCCAAGCTCCTGTCTAGAAAGTGCGTTTTTTGAAATGTTTGAATTCGAGTCGGCTCGGCTACATAGTTTTAGCTTCTTTTACTTCCGACGTGTAGTTGAAGTGATGTCAAGTAAACATATGTTGCTTCCTGCTCATGAAATTCTTGTAGCAGCGGTTTGAAAATTTGTAAGTCTTTACTTCTAATAGTGTCACTCAAATACACATGATCGACTAAATGCTTCTAAAAATTGTTACAGAGAATGTCAATGAGCCAATGTTTTTTGACAAGCGAGCTTTTTCTTCGTCAAAGCAGCGCTATTGCCTTGACGAAGACAAGCCATCTTGCTGAAAGACTGTCTTCCAGTGACGTTCTTTCTCAAAAAACTTATGATCGCGTCATGCCTTGTCGTGCCTCTGGAATTCAGTCTCGTTTGCTACTCAAGTTCTGTAAGAAAACTATTCGTGTCGTCAAAACAAACATAATTGAGTCAAATACAACGTGTCCTGCTCGCGTTTACTGATAATTTTCGCACTGGTTCGGACATTCTACGTTCAATGTTTGCTCATTATGTCCGTATGTCAATTGTAAGTTAAAGCTGATTTTATAGGTTGACACTTTCACACTACGCACATGTCTGTTATTTATACAGAATGGGGAATCGAAAAATTCATTTTAATTGTGCAGATAAAGTTTTGCCTTACTGTGAAATCAGTCGGCGTAACTTTTGCCTCTTCAGAAAACATGAACAAAATCAAAATTAAAAAAAATAAGATGAAGAAAGTTTTACGAATGGCCGCATTGCCCGAGTGGTCAACAGACCTGAAAGAAGGCATGAGAGCAATTCGCTTGCATGCAAAGTGGGAAAGGAGGGCTCTCAATTTTTTGTCCTTTCCCTCTATTTCAGGACGTCACCAGTGACGTCATGAAATAAGTTGTTTGTTCGTGATTCATTTCTAGCAGGATGACCGGTAACCGGCAGTGGTAAATACGGCGCTGCGCTGCCGAGAGCAAATACATGGGAGATATATTTCCACCCCCTGCCTCTGTACCTCTTTGGTTGTGCGGTTGCTTCATGGTATTCATCGTTTGTGTGCATGACATGTTTTTTATCGGCATTTGCCGTAACATACTCGCAATGCCCAGTGTTCCACTCGACCAAATGACAATCAGATATGGTTAGACCGACGATCCGAACATAAGCGGTAAAGTGCAAAACATCTAAGTACCACTGGTGTAGCATGCTGTGTTTTCGCTTTGTTTTATTATTATAATTCAGCATATTTGGTTTGGTCGAAACAATTAGCCTCGTAGTGTGGCTAAACATGGTGGTCAATCTAGTTGATGTGACTCTATTAACATGGACTATAAACCTTTCACTCTGCATTGGGGTAACCGGCATGACACATTTAATTTGTTCTGCACACCAACCTTGTGCGACCCGGACATTCACTAAATTTTACATGGCAATTACGCGGCGCTATTCTTGTTGTCAGTGTAGAACTTACGTAAGATGGCGGGATGTATCGTGCACTATGTGCAATGTGAAAGCCGAATCGTGAAAAAAAAAAAAGAAAAACGAGTATGTCACTTTGTTTTTTGGAATAACTACCTGAGGGAGACAATTAAAACACGTTGTTGTTGTCTATTGTTTCTTTAACTGTCAATTCCAGTGCTTAGCTTTGCGAACGACAAACAATGTTTCGCAAAAGCTGTACGACCGGTAGACAAAACTTTAAAATATGAACACAAGAGTCGCACATATGCCGACCATAGGCTCGAGCCCGCCGGGTGCGCTTGGTGCCTAGTAATGTGGCTTGGTGCCTCATCGGCAAAAGGAACATTAACTATCTTTACTTCATAACTGCCGCAAATCAAAATCAAACGCCACAAATCTGAAAAGAAGAAAGAAGACGTGTGCAGGCATTATAAAAAGCTTCAGCATTGCTTTTTGTGTAGCAGCACCACCAGTTCTAATTTCGTACACACTGGTGGGCAATAAACGAGCGAGTAACAAGGGGTCATTAGAAGTCGAGCAAAAAATGGACAAGAGTTCGTGAGTAACAAACAAATGTCGTCATCGCCAAGAAATTGCAACTGTGTGCTCACGCAGGATCGCATGTGCGGGTGGTAGTCGTTGCTGCGACAGCCCAAACTACCTCCGAGTGAAAACATAAACATATATATTGGGGTTCAAGAAAAAAAAAATCACACCATATCTACGCAGTGAGTGATGATGAGAGGCAAAGCTTCGAAGGGTTTTATCGGCAAACCGTGAATAAATCGTTGGTCGCATCTGTTCGTTCGTCTGTCTGTGTGTCCATCCGTCTGCCTGTCCATCCGTCCATCTAGTGAACACTCCAGGTACTGCCATCTCGCATCTTTTCATCATATATAGAAACTATGGTGAGAGGGCAAGAAAACACGACACACAAAGAGACAGACGGGCATGTTCATCATTAGAGTTACTGTATATGCTACATACTACCTTTAGCTAGCAGAGTTGCGTCACTGATAGAACTCGCCACTTGCGCCCCCATTCGCCAAGCGCATTCACGTGCGCAAAAAACGTCCGTTTTAGGAAAAGCTAACTTTACGGCCGCACGGGTGCTGGCAACCGCCACGCCACAGGCGCCACCTCCACAGCTGCCCAAACAGTCCAATGAGTTGATCCTTCTGAGTGCGGAAGTACTACTTCGTTGATGTTGTGATTGTGTCTTGTGTTGCCCGTTTGCAGTGAACGTCGGTGTTAGTGGTGTCTGTGTGGCGCATCGCCGTGACTCAGAGCTGCGTAGTTGCCACGATGACAGGATGTTACAGCTACGCATAGATATGTAGAAAATTTTCATTTGCTTGCTTTATTTGTAAAACACGGAAGGAGAGTTCTAGCAATTGTTTTAGCGAGCCACCAGCTTAATCAAGTATTGATCGGCGAAAAGCTTCCTGAAACAAGTTATTGGCAGAACTCAAGTTGTCACGAATCGTGTACACGATTCTCGACTAATTAAGTCAAGGCGTTGTTTGATATTTAAAACAAAAATATCTTCCTATGGTGACTGCCATCGAACAAGCTAGAGCGTCAATATTATTTGAGTTTTCCTCCCTATTTTTCTTCGAAGCGAAAGTCATTGCACCAGCGAAGGGTTATGAACAAGCGAGAAAATGTATGGAGCCGCTGGGCTGCATTGGCTCCTACATTTGAAATGGGTGGCTTTTCTGCATGATATGTATTTCTCAGCGGGCAAGATGGTAGACCTATGGGCAACTCTGCTACCTAAACGTAGCATATAGAGTAACTCTATTCATCATATACAAGTACCGCCACCCAGCGGACATTCCAAGGACTAAAACGAGAGGTGGCTACTACATACAGGAGACGCACGACCCACGCCTTAAGGAGCATCGCCCTTAAAAATTCATTGTGTCTTCAAAGTGTGCCAGCATTTGCTTGCCCTGCTTGAACGGGTCGAAATATTCTTACGTTTTTCCAACAGAATGAGTGCCCAAAACATACAACACCGACTATTTGTGACATGTTCAGGCCTTCGCATATTATCATTTTTGACCCCTAACAAATGAAACCTTTCGGGACGTCTCACAGGTTCATTTCGTACCTATACTGCACCATTTGAGACAAAATTGAGCACGTCAGAATGAAAGAAACTGACTACTACTGCAACCGTACGAATACCTTCCATAGATATGCGGAGCTTCGCACCATGGAGGAAGGAATGAACTCCGTGATTCGCACGCTTCATCGGGTTGCCAGACCAGGGACGGCGCCGCCCGCTAGGCAATATGGCGGAGCCCGCATTGAAAAGGTCAGTCGCACTGTAAGCGGCGTGGCAAAGCAGACAAGCATAAGCAAGCGGGCTCTTCGAAGCAGCGAGGCGGAGATAGCGTGCTTCTATTTAGACTGCCCGCCTCCTTTAAATAGCCGCGCTGCAAAGGAGGCAGACATTTCCCGCTTTGGCGCACGTGTCCGCGGGAACGCTTCTTTCAAAGTTTAACCCGCGCCTTCGCTGCGTGGCGTTCTGATTGGTTGTGACCGCCTCATTAGCACTAAAAAAGCACTGGTGAAATTAGTACAAAAGAGCTTACAGAAAAACGAAATACCAGAGACACTTGGCAGGAAAGCAGAATGAACTTAATCCATAAAAGCAAGGAAGACTGCTAACCATTGCATCTGTGCTATACAGGTTGGCGATACAGGCAGTGAAATTAAAAACTCTGGACTATCTCCCCGAAGGGAATCCTGATGGGATGCAAAGCAGCAGTGGTGCACACAGCGTTGACTCGGTTGAAACGGGCGCCAACACGGTGCTGAAAAAAGGGTTTGAAGCGAAACTTGGTGTAGCGTTTACTCGAGTAAACGTTTGTTTGAAACGCAAAGACGCGGGAGGCGGGACGCATTGAAGATGCTTTCGCTCGGATTTTTTGGCTCGTGTCCTGTCAATGTTACCTGCGCACCGTCTGTATTCTTGAATGCGATTGGTGTTCTTCACACGCACCTCGTCGGTGTCGCTGGGCTTCCACAGCCGACGCTTGCGTTCGGCTTCCCTGGCTCGCGCCTTGTTGATGTTGATGTCACCATTCACGAACGCGATCAGCTTCGCACACCCTTGCAACGCCGACGACAGCTGAGAAAGATGCGCACATACTAGCGGGAAGTATGCCGCGACAGTGTCCTGCTCGTTGGTGTGACCGTGCAGCAAGCAGTGGTGCGCTGTCCACATTGTCGGCGCCGCGAGATTCTTGAGGCGCGCGCAGCGCGTGCTCCCGCCGCCCCCCTGGCATCTTCTAACTGACAGATGTGTACAGGTGGCGCGGGTGAGAATATGCCCACATAAAAAGTGGGCTCGAGCGTTGCGAGCGCGTGAGAGGGTGAAGTGAGAGATAGCTGACAAGCGGCAAGCGCGCGGCAGGTGAGGGAGATGGACGTCACCGCGCACAGGAGGGCGTGAGCTATTGACACCGCTCCAACAGCTGCGACGAGGGGAGCGGCGCGGACGGAGGGACAGTGTTACACAGGCTAGTCAAAGAGCTGCTTCACATGTAAAATAGAAACAAGGGCAAAGCAAAATAATATTTCGAAAAAACTCAGAATGGATTCCGAATCGACAAGTGGTTAGACAATAACCTGTTTGTTCTAACTCATTGTATAGAAATATCTAAAATAGAAAAGAGGCCCTTATGCGTAGCTTATCTGGACATTATTGGGGCTTATGTCAATGTTAATCAGGAAATTGTGTTGGACATAGTGAAAGAAGTGGGCATAGGTAACAACTATATACAGATTTTTAGAGAAATATACCGAGAAATTACAGTTTGCATAAAATAGGAAGGAATAAGTAGCAATGACATCGCTGAAATTAACAAGGGGCTGAGACAAGGCTGTCCTTTGTCCCTGCTGTTATTCATGCTGTACATGGTGAGGATGGAAAATGCGCTGGAAGGTAGCAACATTGGGTTTAATCTGTCACACAACTACGCTGGCGCGATGATTAACCAGAAGCTTCCAAGTGTATTTGATGCTGACAATATTGTCCTATTCGCGGACAGTCTAGACGATATACAGCGGGTGGTAGATATATGTGGAAGGGAAGGCGAGGCTCTCGAAAAATCCACACATCGACACGTTGCAACACGTATGTGTGGTCCTGCCTTTATTCCAACGGATTTGAGAAAAAGGCGCCGTTACCTTTACGGTCCTTTACGCTCCGCTTCCGACACGATCGAAAGCTCGTGCTGGACATGGCAAGGGCTGCAAGGGACCTGTGGCATGTTGAGTGGGCATTTTGCTACGCTGGCACGTAAGGCAAGACCTTACGTAACGGCGAACGAAACGGTACATACAGCGCCAGTAGTACAGCAGCTGCAAGCGAGTGTATGTTTTTAACACACCAGCGTGGCCACATTGCGGATCATCGTGGAACGTCGCACAGATGTCAGAGCGCGGATGTCGGGGAATGACGAGCAACCACTTACGGCCCATCGAGCTGTGGTTTCGGCGGTAAAGCAGGTTATCCCGAATAGCGAAGTGTCCTGCTTGACGGCGAAGCGTCCTGGAAACTGGAGCGGGCGTCCGGTTTGACAGAAAGTCCAAAAGAGAAGAAATCCAAGCATCTTTGCGTTGCTTGGAAGGCATGTCCGAAATGCTGATGGCCAAGGCAGCACTGGTGGAGATAGGCGAGCCGACAGGCTCTGAAGCCAATGGCAAACGTGACAGGGCATCGGCGTCGGAATGCTTCTGGCCAGAATGGTAGATAACACGGATATCGAACTCCTGTAACCGGAATGCCCACCGAGCGAGCCGACCATTCGGATCTTTTAGTGAAGATAACCAGCAAAGCGCATGGTGGTCTGTTACAATATCAAACGGACGTCCATATAAATAAGGCCGAAATTTTCCGATTGCCCAAATAATGGCGAGGCACTCCTTTTCAGTTACACTGTAATTCTTCTTGGCTTTACTGAGGCTGCGGCTGGCATAGGCAACAACGTACTCGTCAAAGCCATCCTTGCGTTGGGCCAGTATGGCCCCTAGCTCGTCACCACTAGCGTCCGTATGAAGCTCTGTTGTAGCAGACGGATCGAAATGTCGTAGTATGGGAGGCATGGTGAGGAGCCCTCGGAGTTCCTGAAATGCATCATCACACGCCTGTGACCACGCTGGCAAACCAGAACTCCCGGCAAGAAGATTGGTCAAGGAGGCGATAATGGAGGCGAAATTACGGACGTAGTGCCGAAAGTACGAACATAGGCCGATGAAGCTTCGAAGCTCTTTGATTGTGGTTGGCTTTGGGAACGCCGCAACTGCATTAAGTTTTGTAGGGTCCGGGAGAATGCTGTCCTTAGAAACCACATCGCCAAGAATTACAAGCTTGCGAGCGCCGAAGTGGCATTTCTTCAAGTTAAATTGAAGTCGCGCCGTGAAAAGGCACGTAAGAACTTGTTCAAGGCGGCTGACGTGGGTCGCAAAGTCGCTTGACAATACCACAATGTCGTCCAAATAACAAAGGCACGTTTTCCATTTCAGACCTCGCAAGATGTTATCCATCATCCTTTCGAAAGTGGCAGGCGCATTGCAGAGGCCAAAGGGCTTATCAGTGAATTCATATAGTCCATTCGGTGTTCCAAAGGCTATCTTCGGGCGGTCACCCTCTGCCATGGGCACCTGCCAGTAGCCGGAGCGTAAATCTAACGAAGAAAGAAAAGAACTCCGCTCCTTGTAGGCAGTCCAAAGCATCATCGACGCGCGGCAGAGGGCATACCTCTTTGGGCGTTATTTTGTTGAGTCGGCAGTACTCAACGCAGAACCTGATGCATCCGTCTTTTTTCTTGACGAGAACAACCGGTGAAGCCCAAGGACTGTTGGAGGGCTCGATGATGCCACGTTTCAACATGTCGTCCACTTGTTCGTCGATGACACGGCGTTCAGCAGATGACACACGGTACGGACACTGTCTTAGCGGGGCTTGTTGACCGGTGTCAATACGGTGAACGACCGCAGCGGTTCGGCCTAAGCCTGACTGGTCACGATCGAATGAAGAGCGAAAGTGGAGTAGAAGATTTATAATTTCTTCTCGCTGAGTTGGTGCGGGCTCAGAGTCCATGGCATCCGAGAAGACGTCCAGAACATCATAAGGCGTGTTGGTAGGAGTGACAGCACAAATTGGGTGCGAAACCGTAAAATCGGGTATAGTAGCCGGAAGAATGCACTCGTAAATTTCGTAGCTTTCCAGGCATTTTCCACGTAGTAGGGATGACGGGCTGTTTGAGGGATTGCACACATAAATGGCAGCATGACCGTTGCGAAAAACGACGACGGCAAACGAAAGCATGATATTTCGACGGCACGCAGATGTGACCGATGGCATAAACAACACAGGCGATCTCGGAAGGAAGGCGCACGACACCGAGACAACCGCTGAGAAAGGCACAATGTCAACGCCAGAAGCAGCAAACACTCTACACGAAGCGCCATCTTCGGGGTCATAGGACGGCGCAGATAACACGAGTTCGGAACGAGCACAGTCGAAAAAAGCAGAATTTGACAAAAGAAAGTCCCACCCAAGGATAACGTCATGCGAAGAAGGGAATAAGACTACAAATGCGACGACGTACGTCGCACCTTGAATGATGACTCGTGCTGTGCACAAAGTTGAAGGCTGAATATGATGGGACGTAGCTGTCTGCAAAGATAGGTCGGTAAGTTGCGTGGTCACTTTCTTCAAGTTTCGGCACAGTTTCTCGCTAATTACAGATACGGCAGCTCCAGTGTCAACAAGTCCGTGCACCTTAATGCCATCAATATAGAGTTCGATTTCGTTTGGGGGACAGCAGATAGGTCTTGAACTTTTCGCTGCCAACGCAGTTCTTGCCTCCGGAACTGCGCCCGTCAGTTTTCCCTTCGCGGTGGGCTGTTGCGACGTAACATTGGAGAAATTGATCGACGACGAGGAGAAGGTTAATGGCTTGAGCCGGATGGTCCGCGACCGGGACGTATGTCTAGAGGTGAATCGGCAGGAACGGGATATCCCGGCTGAGTGGGCATGGTGGGCATGTATTTTATTTATTTATTTATTTATTTATTCGAGTACCTACAGCGCCCAATTTGGGCATTACAGTAAGGGGGAGGAGACATAAAACTTGAAATTGATACAGGGTATGAATACCGATAACAAAACAAGTAAGCATGCTCAGCTTATACAGTGTGTACACATTCTCGGGAACACGAGGCAATCAAGGAAAAGTAAAACACAAACAGAAATGCAGACAGAAATTGGCATCTTTCATTTCAACAAAAATTGTGACAGAGCATTTTGAAATGAGGGTGGCGGGGTGGATGCAATATATTCTGGTAGGTTGTTTCATTCGCATGTGGTTTTCGGGAAGAAGGAGTTTTTGTAAGTATTTATGCGACATCGGTATTCGCGAGTTTTGCGGGAGTGATCTAGGCGAGAGGATACATAAGTGGGATCTTTAATGTACACGTCTTTATTTAAACCAGTGCTACCAATATAAATATTATGAAATAGATTTAATCTTAAGAATTTGCGCCTGTCCTGCAGGAGAGGCCAACCCAAATGTTTACGAATGCACGAAGAGCGGTTAGTGAAATCATAGTTACCAGACACAAAACGCGCTGCTCGTTTCTGAACCCTTTCTAGCGCATTAGTACATATTTTAGTGTCTGGATCCCAAGCCACACAACCGTACTCTAAAATTGAGCGAACGTTGGAAAGATAGAGCATATCCTTTAGTTTAGGTGGGGCCTGTTTAAAGTTACGCTTCAGGAAGTTCAATACACGGCTCGCTTTAGCACCGACGTATTCAATGTGGTCGTTCCAGGATAGGTTGCTCGTAAAGAAAACGCCTAGGTACTTATATTTAGACACAACTTCCAAACGATTGTCTCCAAGAAAGTAATTCGTATTTAGAATGTTCTTTTTTTTTGTGAAGCGAACGGTATTACATTTTGAAAAGTTAAGTGTCATGTTCCATGTGGTGCACCATGATAACACAGCATTTAGATCACTTTGTAGTTGAGCAGAATCTTGAGCAGACATGACGTCACGATATATGCAGCAGTCATCTGCATACATGCGCATGCGGCTGGATAATTGTTGGGTTATATCATTTATAAATATCAAAAAAAGAAGGGGTCCCAGAACAGATCCCTGGGGGACCCCTGATAAGACATCGACTTCAGATGAATTCACTCCCTCGAGAACAACCCGCTGTTTTCTACCAACAAGATACGCTTCAAGCCACTTCAACAAAGAGGGAGGGATATTTAGAGCAGACAGTTTAAGTAATAATAAATTGTGTGATACAGAATCAAAGGCTTTTTGAAAATCTAAAAATACACAGTCCACTTGGCATCCATTGTCGATCGAGGCAGCTATATCATGACTAAATTCAATTAGTTGAGTATCGCAGGACAACCCTTTTCTGAAACCGTGTTGCGTAGTGCAGAAAAAGTTATTATCTTGAAGATGGGAGATTAAATTGGTATAGATAATGTGTTCCATCAATTTACATATTACACAAGTTAGCGAGATCGGTCTGTAATTTTTTGTTCGCGTTTTGTCTCCTGCTTTGAAGATGGGGGCAACGTTGGCACTTTTCCAGTCGTCGGGTAAACAGCCAATCTCCATTGATTTTTCGAAGAGCAAGACTAGAAATGGTACAAGTGAGGCAGCACAGTTTTTTAAAACATAATTAGGAATAGCATCAGGACCAGGCGCCGCATTTACCTTAATTTTTTGTAGCAGAGCTAAGACTCCACGTTCAGTAAAACATATTTCAATCATTTCAGAATTTTTTCTGACTAACTGAGGGCCGCTGGGTAGGCAAACTGATTGGGTGAAAACAGACTGAAAATAAAAATTGAATCTCTCAGCTTTGCCCTTTAAGTCTGCGCTGAAGTTGAGGTCATCTATAACATCTGGAATCGTTTCCTTCACAGCCTGCTTGCTTTTAACTTACTTCCATACTTCTTTCGGGTTATTTTTGATACTATCAGTTAGGCGACCCAGATGCTGTGATGTAATGTGAGGCCCCTGCAATGTTATGAGAAGGGAAGCTGTGACGACGGCAGTGACGAGCTACGTGGCCTGGGATGCCACATGATAAACATATCGGCCGATTATCCGGAGTGCGCCATAGGCTGACGGTAGGGGCACTGTTCGCCGAATAAGGTACCGTAAATGGTCGTGCAGGCGGCGGCGTCATATAAGCTTTCTGACCTGTTTCGTATACAGCCGGAGTTAGGACGGTTAGCGAGCGGGAAGGTGGTGTCGACGAATAAACATGGCGAGTAGCTTCGTAGATGGCCGGAGACGCTGGCACACATGTCCGAGCAACTGCGCCTGCATACGTTAGTGGTGCGGTAACATTTGGTGGAGCCTGAGCTGGCGGCAATGCTTCGGCAACTTGCGATTGAATGACCTGGAGAAGGGAAGGCAACAAGGGTGCTATCAGCTCGGTAGTTCTTGTGATTATAGATAGCTGCCGGGCGACCTCCTCCCGTATGAATTGCTTTACGAGTGGCATCAACGCAGAGTGGTCGGCAGTGTCATGGTGATAGTCGAGGGATGAGATGTCCGCGGTGTCTTGAGCAGCGCAACATGTAGAAGCGCACTGCCTACGCAGCTCATCATAGCTTTGGCAGAGCTGAATCACCTCGGCGACCGTCTGGGGACTCTTCGCAGCAAGCATTTGGAATGCACCGTCGTCGATTCCTTTCATGATGTTCTTGATCTTGCCTGCCTCGTCCAGAGTCGAATCGACGAGCTTGCAAAGAAAGAGCACATCTTCGATATAGCTCGTGAAAGTTTCATCTGCTCTCTGTACTCTGCCCCGCAAGCCCTGTTCAGCACGAAGGCGGCGGACAGCAGGACGGCCAAAGACTTCGGAGAGGGTTTTTTCCAATTCCGACCAGGTACTGTAATCACTTTGATGATTCCTGTACCATAGTTTTGCCACGTCGGTCAGGTAAAAACTCATATTTGTGAGCTTATCGGCTGCGTTCCACTTATTGTATGCGCTCACCAGTTCATACTCGGCAATCCAGTTGTCCACTTCTTGGTCCTCTGTGCCACCAAATATGGGGGGGTCGCGCTGCCGGAGAGCGCCAGCGCAGAAGACAGGCACAGGTGCGAGATCGGGAGTAGCAGCCTGAGATGGCCCCGGATCAGTCATTGTAGACGGTCGTTGGAGTGTGCGGCTGTGAAGTTCCAGGGTGAGGACCAGATGTATCCCAGCACTTCCACCACTTGTAACGGGTTGTCGAACAAGCAGGAGTTGACTCGGCGAACAAGAGCTTTATTTTGTGCAAGGGCTAACTGAACGCAAGCCTGCGATCACAGCGTCTGCTTCCTTTTGCACATTCGAGCTCCATGCCCACTGCCCTCGTTACAGAGTAAATAAAGAACACCAGCGGAAATAACAGGCATAACAAAACATCAAAAATATGATAGGCGATAAATAAATTCTGGGAGTACAGTAAAACAACTATAAACGCAAGAGTTAATGTGCTTTTAGGACATCGTATTTGGATTTTGGAAAAGAGCTAGTTTTTTCGCGAAACGTTGAGTGGTCCCTGCAAGAAACAATGTTATCTGGCAGTGCATTCCAGAGTGTTACGGCATGGGGGTAAAATGAGCTGCACATCACCATCGTCCGGCACTTTATGGTCATCAGAGGGTGCGTATGGGACAGGCGAGAGGACGTTCTTAATGGGCGTTTTAGGAGAGGGTGTCCCGACCTGCTAAAGTAAAAGAATGTGTGAAGGAGGCAGATACGAGAGGTTATGCGACGTGAAGCGAGTGATGCAAGTGACAAGGTTTGTTTTAGTGCGGTTACGCTGATATGCTTTGAATGTTGTGACGTAATGAAACGAGCTGCGCGATTTTGAACGGCTTCCAAATTATCGGTGAGATAAGCTTGTGAAGGATGCCAGATGGATGACGCATACTCGAGTTTTGGTCGCACGTATGTCAGATATGCGAGTTTCTTTATGTCAGGAGATGCAGATCGCAGGTTACGTCGTAAGTAGCCTAATGCGGGAAGCTTCAGAACGAATGATTTCAATGTGTTTCATCCATGATAGTGATGATGTCAGATGAACTACTAGATACTTGTAAGTACGCGTGTGATCAATGGGAACTGAATTAATGCAGTAGGTTTTATGTGAGGTGTTGTGTTTACGTGTGAAGGACATGACCTTGCATTTAGTGAGGTTTAGGGGCATATGCCATTTTTCGCACCATGAAGTGATGGTGTCAAGGTCGTGTTGTAGGGTGATTGTGTCATTAAAGGAGTGAAGGAGGTTATGAAGAATGCAGTCATTTGCAAATAGGTGCAGCTGTGATTTAATGTTACTAGGAAGGTCATTCACGTATATAAGAAATAATAGGGGTGATAAGCCGGCGCCCTGGGGAACACCGGAAGTGACGCTGGTAAGGGTTGATGGGAAATTGTTAGCAACGGTAAACTGAACGCGTCCTGCTAAGAAATGCTCGAGCCATTTTATTATGTTTCGGGCGTGTTAGGCAATTACATCCACTACGGACAACCGGCACCACCTATCGTGATGTTGTGGAACTACTTGTGGGTTGAAGAGAGTGGCCGCAAGTGGGGACCGGAGAGATGGTTGGCCAGCGCGAAGCGGTTGACGATGTATCAGTTATGTAATCTTTTTGAATCGTTAATAAATCAGTTGTTTGTCGTTCAATCAGTCGTGTCATCGTATGCATCGACCTCTGACAGCGGATACCAAAAGCAGATAATTTGATGAGCAGGTGCTTGTGGGGTGCACGATCGAAGGCCTTGGAGAAATCTTAGAAAATTGCATCTATTTGTACATGATCATCCATTTGCAATAGTATGTCATTAGTAAATTCAGCTGGCTGTGTTTCGCAGGAAAGATACTTTTGGAAACCATGTTGAAAAGGGTAGAAAAAACTGATTGATTCTATGTAGGTCATAAGAGTTGATACTATAATATGCTCAAGGATTTTAGATGGGACACTAGTTAAGCCGATCGGGCGATAGTTAGCGGGGATTTCGTGCCGGCCTGCTTTAAAGATTGGGACTATTTTAGCTTTCTTCCAATCATCTGGCAAGGTTCCTGTGTTTAAAGATTGGTTAAATACAAGGTACAAAAATTTGCTAGAGAGTGCTATAGTGTTTTTTAATATTTTAGAACTGATGTCGTCACAGCCAGCCGAGGATGATATTTTAAGAGAAGTCTGGTATAGGTTCGACAGGGCAGGTATTGGGTATGTGAAATACGGACGTGAAAAAGATATTTAGAGCAGCAGCGGTTTCTTCGGAGCTTATCAGTTCATCATCAGAGTTAACAAGATTTATATGGTTAATTTTGGGCTTCGCAGATATTACACGCCAGTATTTATTTGGGTTTGAACGAAGAATTGTGATCAGGTCAGCAGAAAAAAAATTATTTTTGGCCGCAATAACTGCCTTTTTATTCGATATTCGTGGCATCTTCCGCAGATGGAATAAATCAACCAATAGCATATACTTGTCACATATACACGTCCCCTCCCCCTCTCTTTTGTCTCCTATGCTCCTCCCCTTCTCTGGCAATGCCAATGCAGGCAGCATCTGCTAGTCTAGGTTCGCTCTCCCTCTTTCTCCTTTGGCATCCCTCCCCACGGCATTTACACAAGGTAGATACTACTGGTAGCGAAGGCTCCATAGAGGCCCATACGTTCAGAAAATTGCGGCTGATTAGCTGCTTATGGAGCTTAGCACCATTCCTGTGAGGAGGAAACACTTCCGGTGGAACAAAAATAAAGCGGATGTGATTCAATAGCTGGTAAAAAATGACGTCATTTTGCGTTTACTAGTGCAAAATTTGATCTCAAATCACTTTTCTAGACTCCTGATCGCTAACAATTCTCGCTAAGGTAATTGCTGGCAAGTCTTCCATCATCGAGTGCTCTTGAAGTTAATGCCAGCTAATCTAATACGGACTCATGACTAAATAGTGATGTTTAGAAGTGCTACCATTAATTTTGCCTGGGTTTCAGGAGGAAACTTATTCTTCGAACATTTATTCGATGTTCGTGGCATTTTCCACAGATGGAATAAATTGACCAATAGTGTATACTTGTCACATATGACACGTTGATTATTTGCTTCACACATAAGCAGGTTGTTTAGCATGCACCCATGTTCTTCAGTTTTAACAGGAAGAAATGACGCCTAGTCATGCCAAAGTTATCACATATCAGTTTTTTCAATGGTCACAATAACTAAAATTTATTATACTGCAGGCAATGATAATAAGCACAGAAAAGCCCGTGAACACTACTTGCATTGTGCTTTCCTTTTTTTGCATTATGCTCCGATAAATTACGGCTATGTATATTGTAGCGTGATAGACAGCTTGGTTTTTGTCCGACAGAAGCACTCGGAATTCAGTCAAGAACGTTTTACTTGGCTTTTGCTTGATGAGTGCCAGCGACAATGTCGTTGCCGGTGTAAGTGTTAGAGCTCGCTGCTTCGCCTCTGCACATGGTTCCTTTTAGCGGGAGATGGTCCAAGTTTTTATCATGCTTTAACTCTCCGGGTGGCATTTACACGCCTTCATATCGATAGTTCACAAAGTTAGCCCCCCCCCCCCCCTCACCGAAAAGGTTCCTGGGTATGATTCTGGCTCAGAGCGACACCATCCTGCATTGATAACGTAGCACTCGATCTTTGCAGTTACCGTTGGCGCGGCCACATGATTATGACAAAAAATGTGGATCATCCCCCTATAGGAATCGGTGTAACATGAAAGTGACGCATGTCTTTACAGAGGTAGTTGAGCTTTTATTGTGCATTGTTTCAGCACTGTAACAAATTGCAAAGTCACGTTAAGAACAGCAAGTAGCTCAAAACTTGCAGCACACAGCTCAAGCAGAAAGCACCTACGTGATTAACATACACAGGACGTGCATGGACCAAGTGTCACAGCTCTACACTTGAAGGGTTTTCAATTAGAAAGATGCAAAAAACGAGTGCAAAAGTATATACAGGACAAGCACGGACAACTGTCACAATTCTTACTTCATCGTACGTGGCCAGCATGCTTCTTTTTTAAATGCGATCGCACCAAAAAGCCGCGTCTTGCAAAATAATAAAGTGCTCAAGGTCATGAAATGCGCCTGACGCAAAATAAATACCGGTCTCCAACTGTACTTGAAAGTGAAATTTCAGGTCAAGTAGTGTTCATATATAGGCACCGATTCTGAAAAAAAAAAAAGGAATTTACAGGCTCTTAAATGAATATAGGCACGAATGTCAAAAATAGACATTTATAGGCACTATAAAAATCACAGCATATTCACGGAGTCAATGATGAGGAGTGGGAGGAAGGGTCTGTCATCCCGTCTGTGCTTCCGTTCGTCCGTCAAGAAGGGGAAAGACAAACTGTCGTCTGTTCTTTCCCTTCTTGACTGCATAGTATCTTTCCTTTATGCTCAAACTGAGCTGCGCTAAAGCAATATCACTATAATTTATGCTCATATATAAAAATGGCGCGACAAAAACGCAAGATACAAAATAAACATTTGCCTATAACCCAATGTTTAGTGATGACACTGTAGCTTCGTGCCAGTCTTGGCCAGCTGCCATGCTAAAGAAGACAGCCACGGGTTTGTGATGGGCGAGCCACAAGGTGGTCAGAATGCACAGGCTCCAGACCTGGCTGGACACTGTAGCCGCAACTGCTTTTACGCCCGCGTACAAATAAATGCTTGAAATGACGGCACGGCCTGGTCACTCGCCGTCACGTCTCTAGCTGGTTTTAAAATTGACTACTTATATTGCCGCAAGTCGTTCGACACGCGCTGAAGTTTTACGCTGCCTAGCTTCTGCTCTTATGAATTCCGCCACACCAACTGACAAGCAAAACGCGCCATGCAACGCTGCATAGACGGCGTGTGTCACCACACCACCACACGCTGGAAAAAAAAAACAAAAAAAACTGGTGGCTCTTTGAAGGAGCGGCACACGGTGAAACACAAGAAGTTGCGAAGTTCGGACCAGAAATTTTAGGGCAACCTTTGTATATTTAGTTGGTGGGCACAAGTTCGCCCTAAAAGTTGCTTTAGTTACCAATGCTTTATTAGTTCGTTACAATATGTTTTTGTACCGAGTTCATTAAGATGAAAAATTTTCTCGTGTACTAGCCAGTTATGCATTAAAAATTATTCATGAGTTGGGAACAACTCATTCTTAAACATTGATCCTGCACTCAAAGTCTCTCAGTGTTGGCACACCCACTCTTTCATAATTAAACATTTGGTGGTATTTGGCTACTGCTTGTGTCAACTTGCGTAGCACATAAATGTTTTATCCCCTGAAAATTTTCTGAAGGGCAGTAAATAAAGCTCCCACTACAACACACTTTGCAAACATCGCATTTTTCATACGTCGATGACCACTACCTATAATGTCGTTGCAGCTCTAAAAACTGTTACCACTGCCGGAACTAACAAGTGCTGACGAGGTGCCCATGGTCAAGGAGTTTCGTCACCAGCAACTTATTGGGGACCACCACAAGGATTATCATTACTGCAAGCTTCAACATTGCCATCAAAATGGCAAGTAAACCCACTAATGAAGCTTGCGAGTGTTGGGGGTTTTTCTCATGATGGAAGTGTATGTACTAGCTTCAGGTGTAGCGAACACTAGGCAGGCAGGTAGCCTGCTTAGTGTTTATATACTAGCTGTTAGGGGGTTTCCTTTGTAGAGGTAGAAACCATCCGAAATGCTGTTGCTCTTCCGGCCACCATTTAGTGCCAGCTTCTCTCCTGCTGCGAAATCTAGTTTTCATGGGTGCAGTATGGCACCCAGAGTTATCTTGTCAGCCTGCTTTATTTCAGTCGGCGTGTGCTTCATGACACATCATGGCTGTTGCTGCGATCAGGTATGCTTTTTTTTTTCACACTTAAATTGTTTTATGCCGGGATCCACCACGGCTTCTCTGACATACTTCCGTCGCAAATGTGATGTTGAAAAATATATACTAAGATACTACAAAAAGAAAACCTGGAAGCAAGTATCTGTTTGTTGCGCGGGATCTAACTAGCAACATTTCGTTTTTCAGGGTTTGGCACTACCCACTGTGCCACAAAACGTACATTGTCTGGATTGCTAATGGCAAGCCATTTATAGACATCATACACAGTTTGGAAATCCTCAGAACTTCAAATTTTTTGCGGATTTTGGTTCAGTGGCGCGATGGCGCGGCAGACACGTGTTGGGCGAGCTCTAAAGGCTGTCGCCTCCACGGAGCGTGGCCTCTCCTGTGCGCGTGCTTATGTGAGAGAGACTTGTAATTCAGGAGAAGACAAAGGTCACTTCGCACGCTGCTGCGGCCGCATTTACGAAAGGAGCGCTGCTGACTCACAACGCAGGAAGAATTGTGAAAGCTGTTCACGCTTGTCCTGTGTATACTTGTGTGCTCATTTTGTGCGTCTTTTTGTTTGAACAGCGTGCTTTAAGTGTTGAGCTATGACAGTTAGTCTGTGCTCGTCTGTGTATGCTAATTTTGTGCGTACTTTCTGCTTGAGGTGTGCGCTGCAAGTTTCGAGCTGCTTGCTATTCTTAACGTCACTTTGTAATTTGTTGCTGTTGCTGAATCAATCCGAAATAAACGCTCAGCTATCTCTGTAAAGACACGTTTAACTTTTGTGTCGCACAGATTCTTATATAGGAGGATTAGGCACCTTTTTTCACTCTCTAGTTGACATGTGTGCTTGTCTGTCATGTTTCGTTTTGTTTGTATTAATTTGCTAATATTAAATCTTATTGGATTCTAAGATCTAGTGCACGAATTGAATCCTTTAGTGCACGTTAAAGAACCCCAAGTTGTTCATATTTCCTAAGCCTTCCACTAATAATGTATTTCATGGGTTGCTACTTTTGTTTTTAGGGTATAAACCCGTAAGAATTACATAAAATAAATCTATTTGTCTTCTTCTTTTTTCTACCACTACAATTGCATGTTTCATTCCCTCCTGCTGCCAACTTGTGAAAGGGTGGTCAGATTCCAGTGGAAAGGAAAATAGCATGAATTATGGCGACAGGTGACAGCATACTTTTCGCGATCTGAGTGGGATTGATATTTTGATCTAAATTGCGTTCAAAAGTAAGGAAAACCGGTATGTCGTGACCCTTAGCGCAAGAGTTATGAACCACAAATATGAAGTTCTAACAACTTGCTGTGTTTATTAAAAGGGCACTAAAATAAGGCCTTAAATTTTGAATATGTATGATATTGTTCATTTTTATTTGTTTTTATGTGGCTTAAAAGGTAAAAAAAGTAGAGCATGAAAAGTGGCGCTGTTTTTGTGGCCTTACAGGGAAATGAGTGCAGTTGCGCATGCGCGCAACTGGAGTAGCACACCGCCTGCTTCAACTCTATTCAGTTTCCCAAAAAAACGCACCGTTGTGCATAAAAATGGTGGGGGTGATTTCTCCGAGATGGTGGGCACGCGGCAGATTTCTCTATGGTCGTCCCAATCACACGGAGAGAGCGTGTTTCCAGAGGTGGCTGCGGCTCGCTCTTTTCTCCGCACCACGGCGCTCCTTCATGTGGTCGAAAAGGCTGCTGCACTGTTGGTGAAGCCTGCATGTGCCGAGAAAAAAATGATTTCGCACTTTTATATAGCTTTGCGCTCATTTGGGAATGCTGGGCCAAAGTGTATGAGAGGTGAAGTCAATGCTTGGGTGTATATATATATTCTCAAATTGACTTTTTTTTTGCTGTAGATTTGCGCCACCCATATTAGAAGGCTTATAATTGTGATGCCTCTGCATGAGATCGGGATATGCTGGAAACTTACTGTACTTCGAAGTTGGCGGGCTGTATAGTAGAGAGGACACTGGCGAAGAAAAAAAATGACAGCCCAATCAACAAGCGAAGTCAGAAGAGTGCCACGCTCTATGCTCACTGGTTACACTCGATTAAAAGAATTGCTTTTTTTTTCTTTTCATGGAACCATCGCTGCGTTTCATTATAACATTGTTTAAAGAATCGTCTCGCCGAGCCGCCAGGATACAGGGAGGAGGGTGTAAGCGGTCGCCATGCGTCTAGACTATGTCTAGACTGAACATCACCGGTTCTGCGATGACCACTGGGTGGTTACAGACACGTTTGGTCACTTATGGTCACCCATTCGCCCCGTGAATTTTACCATGTTCAGTGGATACATTTGGCAATGTAAGCAGGGTGTTTACCAACATGGAAAACCTGGAAAAGTCAGGGAATTTGGACCTTTTTGGAAAAGT
This sequence comes from Rhipicephalus microplus, assembly GCF_013339725.1. NCBI lineage: Eukaryota > Metazoa > Arthropoda > Arachnida > Ixodida > Ixodidae > Rhipicephalus > Rhipicephalus microplus. The sequence continues at coordinate 122,208,064 of NC_051175.1, read as the reverse complement.
CATGGAAGAGTCAGGGAATTTCCGAAAAACCTGGCCAGGTCATGGAAACTGACAGCAGTTCTGTTCGACCATCACAGAAATAAGCATTACCATTGATTACCTCAAAGATTCTGCTTACCTCAAAGTAACATCCGGCGTACCTCAAGGTTCAGTTCTTGGCCCCCTCCTGTTTCTGATATACATCAACGACTTACCTCTCAGCGTATCCTGCAAAATCCACATGTTTGCAGATGACTGTGTAATCTATCAAATAGTAACTAACACTCACGACCAAAATCTTCTCCAGAACGATCTTAACCACATTCAAGATTGGTGCGATAATTGGCTTTTGTTTCTTAACCCTTACAAATGCAAACTTGTTACGTTTACCCGCCGTAAGAATCCTTTCATTTTTTCATATCATATCGCCAACATCCCTGTACAATCACAACCATCCTACAAGTATCAAGGTGTCACATTGTATTGCGATCTCACTTGGAATGCGCATATTACTAACGTCATTTCATCGGCAAATAAAACTCTGGGCTTCTTGAAGCATCACCTACGTCATGCACCAAAACATGTGAAGTTGCTAGCATATCAGTCCCTCAGCAGATCGGAACTCGAATATGCCTCCCCCATATGAAACCCGCCCCAAACATACCTCATTAACAACCTCGAATCTGTCCAAAATCGTGCCGCTCGATTCATTCACTCCCAGTACTCATACGACATCAGTATTTCATCCTTGAAAGCACAATCCGGTTTATCACCCCTGTCTGTTCGCCGCCGTATCGCCACCCTTTCTCTCTTTCATAAATTTTTTCATTCTTCTCTCAATGCAGCTCCTTACATCCTCCCCCCGACATACATTTCACACCGCACAAGCCATCCACTTCAAGTGTTCCGTTATCGTAACAGAACTGCCACTTTTTCCGCTTCTTTTTTTCTCCGCGCCGTCAAGGATTAGAACGACCATCCCTGCTCCATTGCTTCAACCACCTGCCCATCATCCTTCGCGAAAAATCTTACAAATCACCTATGCTGCAAAAACTAACGTGTTCAAACGTTCTATTTTCCTGTGTATCCACCCCTTATGTAATACCCCCAAGTGGGGTCCGTAAGGAAATAAAAATGAAAATGAATGAATGAATGAATGATCAAAGCTTAAAAAATCTAAAATGTCTCTCTCTCAGCTGTAACTACAATGAGCTAGCTGCTAGAAGACGTGTGAAAAAAAAGACAGTGCATAACTCTTGCTTCTTAGTGTAAATGCGAAAGGATACATCGACCTATAGAACAAAAAGTTTACTGACGTTTCAGTACCCAATAAGGAAATGAGCTTTGTTCATAATAAAACCATAAGAAAGGCACACCGTACTTAAGTACGTCTAAATACGTGACGTAAGCAGCGAAAGTACATTGTCAGAAGCATCCTATCACTCCTTTTCAGTGTATTTGTGCATCTGGATTCGAGATGCAGGCATGATGCAAGGTTCTTTTAAATGTGGAGCATTTTATAGTCCCACCTACTCGCAAATCCGGCGTTGGCGATGGTGTATACACCCCAACTGCGCATGCTCACGTCTCGTGCCAATTGTCACTCCCCCCATTCTTTCGCCTCACAAGGCTCATGCAGGCAGTGTCTGCAAGTAAAAACGGACTGCTCACGCTGCACAACCGTTCACTGACCACCCCGTATACGTAGGTACTGGATCGTGAGTTTTGAATTCAGTACCTTCAACCAGTAGTGGGGCACAACCCAACAGTTTGCCATCACACATTTAATAAATACGAATATTAAAGACGAAATAACAATTAAGCACTCCCCATTGCTTAATATTCACGCGATAGCTCATCCACTTTATGACGCATTTAGTACTCTTCTCCCCCCCCCCCTGTGGGAAGAGGCAGGTTTTTTTCTTTGTCCAGAACACACGAATCTGCAGATTCCGCTTCTTCAGTAAGGGAAGTCGAGGGCACGCTTCGTTTCGTGGCGTCATATTTGTGTCGTTTAACTCGTTTTTTGAAATCCCCAGTTTGACCGATTTACTGGTTGTCACAATTGTGGCAGCCTGTGGCACTGGCAAGACTAAGGAAATTTCTGCTCGGGAACTTGTTTACATTGGCTAAAGCATTCCTTAGTTTCCATGTTGGTACATCCACTATTTTCATGTCTGTTGCTTCTACATATCACACGGCATATCTGAATTTTGAACCACAACATTACTCGCGTTTGTGAATTTATGCATGTTTGTCTACGTTACTATTTCGGCTCGGCTTGAAGGCCATCTGGTTTGTCTAGGCTAGAACTGCCACCAGGAGAAGCTTGCCAGGATACTTATGTTTTTGTTATTATTATTATTATTATTATTATTATTATTATTATTATTATTATTATTATTATTATTATTATTATTATATTAATATTATTGGTATTGCAATAGCAAATGTCCTCAGCTACACAATTATTGCTGGTAGCTCGTGTTTCAAGGGTAGCACTTGGGTGACTTCAGCTAAATTTTTCATTTCAGTTTCGTGAGATTGTGTAAATAAATCTGCAATTGTTTTTCAGCATCACATCCACAGCAGAACACGTAAATCAAGGTAATGTGCCGACATTCGTGATTCATCTGTATCTCTTGTAAACTAGCCTAGCTCTGCACAACTCGTTTTCGATGGGAGCTGCTGCGTTTCGCTCATCCACTCTTAAAATTGCGGCTTGAGAGTCTTTGGGCTTTCACTTGTTCTTGGACCACGCAATTTGTAGTGAAAGCGAGATAAGGGCCCTCGTAGGTCGTGGCGGGCACCCAGTGTACGCGGTGGCTGGTATACGTGTCGCACATCTTGACTTTCTGGTCTTGTATCGAGTTAACTAAAAAGGCCTTCGTGATCTGTTGAGCTCGTTAAAGTACGACAACAAAAAAACCACAATGCTTCCCTTTCAATATCGTACACAGCAACAGATGAGCCCCCAACAAACCGCACTGCAGCACGCGAATTTCTGTAGGTACCCAGGGAGGTACCCGGGCATGGCGGGAGAAGGCGACAATGGTGGAAGTGACATCACATGAACATTATGTATAGGAAAGTTTGATGAACGTGCCGGCTGGCGCGTAACGCCTTGGGAAGAAACCGCCAGATGGCGCTGGCACACGTTTGCACGTCACCCAAGGCGGCGATGCGCTGCGCAGAGATGGCAATCAAACACACGTGTGGGCAATATCAAACATTTAAAATATATTTTTTTGCTCGTGCATGGCCTCAAATGGCGACCGAGAAAATATGTTAATTAGGTTCTGGGAAATGGATGCCTATGCGGGTGCACGACTGAACTGAAATATCGTCAAGTTGACAGGATGCCGAAAACGAGCGCGTGATGGCACTGAAACATTTTATCGATGTGAAGTGGTAGAAGAGTGGAACGATTAACTCAGTTGTGAGTCATTGCTTGCAACACTTTCCACGGCGAACCATCATTTCCTCAAGCAATAATCTGTAAATAAAGCCCCATCATTCAAAACGCCATACTCAGAGACGAGAATCACGAGCGGTATCTAGATGAAAACCTTTTATTTTCTGCCCACAGGCCATACAACACATTTAAGAGTAGTGACTCACCATCTGTTTACAACAATGCATTCTTAATCATTTGTCGCACGTCCTTTTTTATCCCCAGGAAAAAAGTTTTATAGTTCACAAGCGCCCCACAGAACATTGGGCTGCAAGCCTAGGTGATGCGCCTGAGCTTCAGATACTTCCATTTTTCACTGGAGGATGCTCGCTCCTTGTGGAGTACCTTTGTGTGAAAACGCAAATGGGTGAGCAGAAAAAACTTGTTTAGATGATTGGTTGGGCTCGGACCATGTTGTGAGCTGCCAAGTGTGAAATCTTTTTTTTTTTTTTCAAGCAGGAAGGTAACAAGCTCTTCCAAGCTGTCACTGTGAAGCTCGTTGCACCTAAACCACTTTGAAAAAGTGATTTCAAAGGCGTTTACAGATGCGAAGAGCTTCTCCGAAAGGCCTACCAATAGGCATCCGCACGAGGAGGGCGAAGGGGGCTGGCCACCTGGAAGGGGGGTGCCAAATCTGTTCTATACATTGACTAGGCAGCGGGGCACTCTTTTAGTCATCTAAAAGGGGGGCGTAAAATCTGCCTTTTACACTGATTTACTGGGAAGGAGTCGCCCTGCAATGAACCTAGCCCCCTCCCCCCCCCCCCCACGAACAGCAAGCACGCCCATGGGTCTACCCCTTTCAATGCGCACAATTTCGGCAATCACAGTGTGCTCGAAGTGCCTGGAGACGTACCTCTCGCCGAAGTGCAGCTCGCACACAGCCGAGTTTTCTTGAAGCAGCTTGTCAGCACGTGGGATCGCTCTCCGCCGATGCGCTAACAGAGCTTCGTCCTTCGGAACGCCGAACAACACATGCTTCTTTTTAACTGACTTGTAGCCTGTAGTGAACCCCGGGACGAAGCAGTGACTGTTTTCGTGCCATAAAAGTGCATACAGAAGCATTGGTGTTGGAGTGTCCCCGCAATTGAAAAAAACGGACGAACGCGTCCGATGAAACTGTCGGAAACAAGCAAACAACGTTGGATGGATGGATGGATGTGGCTGTGCCCTTTAGATCGGGCGGCGGCTAACGCCACTTAGCCGTAATACTTAGTGAACCAACAACTAGATTTATCTTTTTTTTCCTTTCAATAGTGAAATTGAGGACTGGTACTTTGCACTGAAGGGTTTAATTTTCACTCGTGCCTTGACTTATTTAGCCACTAATCAGATAACCTTCTTCTAGTTAAGTCTACCCGCTTAAAGTCTATTTTTGCCTTCCCTGTCCCTAAACCGCAGTGCTTTGAAAAACTCTGCGCCATCATCCTGAACTATAGGGTGAAGCCCTTTACAAAACATTATCAAGTGTTCCGCAGTTTCTTCTTCCTCTCCACACGCACTGCATACTGTGTCTACCCCTTCGTATTTGGCCCGATATGTCTTGGTTTGCAATACTCTCGTCCTGGCCTCAAACAGTAGAGAACTACCCCGAGTATTATCATAGATCCTTTCCTTGGCAATTTCCTGCTTAAAAGTTCGATAGATCTCTAGTGCGGACTTCTTAATCATGCCAGTTCTCCACATGTCGGCCTCCGTTTCCTTCACCTTCTTCTTAACCGATAGTTCTTTTTGGTTTGGCCGCCTGCTGTTTTCTAAGTATTTACCCATCAATTTTCTGGTTCGCTTCTTCCATTTTGTATCAACATTTTTGAGCTGAAAACCTCCCTAGCCCAACTAGCTTCCCTGTCCCCTAATGATGTCCATACCACCTTGTACTCCCTGATTTGGTGTATTCCCGTGAGCTCCTAAAGGAAGCCTACCTATTCCACGTTGCTTAATTTCTAATCTTGCTTGAACTTCTGATCTCATGCACAAGACCGCATTGCCGAACGTCAGCCCAGGAACCATGACCCCTTTCCATATTCCTTTCACAACATCATACCCATTGTTATTCTACAGTGCCCTATTTTTTATCACTGCTGCATTCCTGTTACCTTTAGTCATTAGGTATATTTCGTGTTTCCTTAGGTACTCGGTCCCATTGTTTATCCACACGCCCAGATATTTGTATTTATCTGTCATTTCTAGCGTGACCTCCTGTATCCTAAGCTCACTACCTTCATTATCATTAAAAATCGTGACTGCTGATTTTTCCTTACTGAATCTGAAATTTAACCTATCCCCCTCATTACCGCAGATGTCCATCAATCTCTGCAATCTTCCTTGTTGTCGGCCATTAGCACTATATCATCTGTGTACATCAATGCTGGTAGTTCCTGTTCAAGAGAGGTTAAAGTCAAGTCCACTTCCCTCTAATTTGGCTTCTAATCCTTCTATGTACATCATGAATAACAAGGGAGACAGAGGACACCCCTGCCTAAGCCCCCGTTTTACCTCTGTGGGCTTGGATAGCTATTTTTCCCACTTTATAACTACCTTGTTACTTTTATATAGCCTTCAAAAGATGCCTATATATCCTTCAAAAGAAGGGATGCTTCCCTTTTACTGCCTAAAAAGATGTCCCACTTTCTTTCAACATCATCTGTTAGTTCACCCCGCTGCTTGGCATGTCTGTGTTCCTTAGAGGCTTCCTGGCGTTTTGCTATGGCTCTTTCAACTTCCTCATCCTACGAACTCTTGGGTTTGTGTCTTCTTTTCCGGGATAAACGATAAACGATTGCGCACGTCCCCACGCGGCTCCTCCTCGGAGGCTTCAGTGGTGGTAGTGGTTACAATGAAGAGGAAAAAGGCACCTAATTTCTGTCTGCCTTCAGGCGACACGGCGCAGTGCCTTACAGGGGTGGGGGGAAGGAGGGATAAAAAGAATAGAAGGAAAGTAGACGGAGAAGAAGACAGCCAAGCGAGAGAAAAAAGAAGGAGATAGGAAAGTGGGGATCCGGTCGAAGCAGTCCAAGGGCGGGGCGCCACAATGCGAGAGCTGCACGGCTTCAGGAGACCGCGGAGGACGAACCAGTCGGCGGGAGCTACGCGGAAGTCGGAGATCGCGAGGGCACAACCGTCCAGCTTGAAATCCTGCGAGCGAATCCCCGGAGGCTTCAGTGCGCTCTGTAGGCGCCACTTGCCGCTAATCGCACTTTCCTATTCCAGTCACTATACTAGAACAGGTGAGTGCCCGGACCGATCTCCGAAAAGTGAAGCCCAAACAAGGTCATTCCGCTTGTGGCGCTGCGATGGGTAGTATTCACTTCTCGCTTTACTTCCGAGCTGTGCGGACGTGTTTTCGCGCGCTCCACCTGTTCGGCGGATTCAAGGTCGTGCAAGGTTGTGCAAGATTGATTGGTGCAGAAGCAGCGCGCAACGAGAGATAAGTTTCTTTTCATTTCTTTGTGTTTGTGAACACCATTATTATTTTTTTCTCTCCTGATCAATAATTAGTGTTGCGAGCATTGTAGGTGTGGGACACGGGCAACGTTGTAGTGACGTCGACCACGTGAACGGGCTATGCGGCTGTTTTGAAGAAGGTCGGGGCGCCCGGTTCATTGTTGAAGAGCTAGAACCGAACACAAAGGGGACCTAGTGAGAGGCTACTAGCGAAATTAAACACGTATGTGTGCAGTGTAGGCGGCAGCTTCAAACAGTTGTGGAGGTACGAGAGTTAACAAAGGCGGCTGGATAGCGGGATTAGGGTTGAACGTAGGCTTGTCGGGCACTCGGTCCGATGGTCGGGCGGGCGATGGCTAAGGAGGCTAGGAAAACCACGTGCGAGAGTGAGTTGGTGCAGTGCGAAGAATGCAATCGCTGGTGCTACTTAGATGAGACAGCATTCACGAGTTTGGCCGACGCGCAGAAGGCGAGCTTTGTGTGCAGCCTGTGCGAGGCACTGAAGGCAGCCGTGCAGCGCATGGAGGCTAGCATCAAGGGGCTTCAGGGGGAGCTTAGGGTGGAACGGGAGCAGAGGATAGAACTACAAAAACAGCTCGGAGTGTCGCGTGAGCGGCAGGAGGCTACTGCCCGCCTATTAGAGCAAATGAAGGGCGACCTTCGAAAAGAACGGGAAGGGCGGACCGAGCTAGAGCAGCGGGTAAAGGAGCTAATGGCGCTTTGCCACGGCCCCGAGCAGTGTGAAACGGAAGGCGTGGGTAGCGGAGAAGGCGACAGGCGGGAAGAAACAGGCGAGAAGGGAAGTCAGGGGGCCGCAGTGTCTGGCCACAGCACGGAGGCTCCGAGAACATACAACTCGGTGGCGCAGCAGTCTTCTAGCAGGGCAGAAACACAGGACAGACGGCAGATAGAGAAACAGGTGAAGCAAACAGGGGCGCCATCACAAACAGGAAGCCAGGGATTGGAGCGTAGAAGGGTTCTAGTAATGGGGGACTCAAACGTGGCCAGGGTTAGGGATGGCGTCTTCAAGACGGTGAAGGAAGATGGGAGAGCCAGGGTGGAGGCGCAGTCAGGAAAGAGCATGGTGGATGCACTGGCCAAAGCTCAGGAGGTTGTAGAAAACAGCATGGAGGGCGAAAATCTAGTCATTATTCATGCTGGGCTCAATGATGTGTTGAAGGGCAAGGATCAAAACCTTCAGAGAAAGTTAGAGGATGGGATGCGTAAGCTCCGAGAAGCCTCTGGGAGTGTGCATGTGACCATATGCACAGTCCCAGAGGTCTGGGGGCAGCCTCATGGCATTGTAAGGAGGGAAGTGGAGGCCAATTGTGTGATCAAGGGTTTGAGCCGGCAACTTGGATACAGCGTAATGGAAGTTAACCAAGACATGTACGAGCCCGGCGCTCGCCCCTTTGCACAGGATGGCATTCACTACAGTGGTGCGACGGGCAGGAGGGTCGGTAACAGAATGGTTCACCAAGCCATAGCTTTTTTAGGGGGACCCAGAGCCCTGACGCCAACAGTGTAGCCAAAGACGGACCTAAAGGGGCACAAATATTCAAGCCACACGAAGTCCGTGAATGAAGAAATCGACGTAACCACAAGGACTGAGCTAAGTCAGACGTAGGCTATATTAACATGCAGGGTGGCAGGAATAGGTTAAAGTGGGAAGAGATAGAGGAGCAGTTGAGGCAGGAGGAGCTGATGGTATATGGGGTTGTGGAGACACATCTTCGGGACCTGGAGCAACCACCCTGCAATCCGGACTACATATGGGAATATTGCAATAGAACAGAAGGCAGCAAAAAGGGGGGTGGAATTGGTGCATTTATACATAAGAGCATGGATTGGCAAAGAGTCAAGCAGGGATGCAAGGAACATTTGTGGCTAAAAGGGAAAGTGGCAGGGCAAATGGCACTCCTTGGTTTCGTGTACTTGTGGACGGGAGCAAAGGCCAGAGAGGAAAACCAGGCAATGGTAGAGTGTATATCAAATGACATTCAGGAGTTAGGAGGAGAATGCGAGATAATTATGCTAGGAGATATGAATGTGCACATAGAGGATATCGATGGGTATACTGACTCAACAGGCAAAATGATCATGGATATGTGTAAAAGGCATCATTTGATCATTTGCAATAGTACCGAGAAGTGTGAAGGGCAAATAACATGGGAGGTAGGAAGGCTGCGGTCGACGATAGATTACGCACTGATGTCACATAGTATGTATGATAAGCTCAGGGGAATGCACATAGATGAAGGTGGCTCCAGAAGTCTGGGTAGTGATCAGAAACGTATCAAGCGAAGTTTTGGAAGAGCAGCGAAAGTGGGAAGGAGACAAGATGTGCAGCTACAGGAAAATTTTCATTCAGAAAGGCAAATAGAAATTGCTACTAAACAAATTGAGAAAGTAATCACTGAGGATAATAAAACTTTGTGGACATACACAAATCTAATTAGACTGTTTGGGATAGAGCTTGCTAAAGCACGTGACAATCAACCCGGAAAAGAAGACACAAGCCCAAGAGCTCATGGGATGAGGTAGTTAAGAGAGCCATAGCAAAACGTCGGGAAGCCTCTAGGGAACACAGACATGCAAAGCAATGGGGTGAACCGACAGATGATGTTGAAAGAAAATGGGAAATCTTTCTAAGCTCTAGAAGAGAAGCATCCCTCCTGATCAATCAAAAGATTAGAAGAAAGGTTGCTCTGTGGCTGGCAGAAGCACATAAAAAGGAAAGAAAGGCAGCTGCGAAATTTTGGAACCATCTAAACTCCCTGAGAAATGAAACAAACTTAGAGCAGAGGTTTATAACTACAGCTCAATATCTAGGCTAGAAGGGGACGAAGCTATTGAATATATAAGAACAAAGGTGACTGAAAATTTTCAACAAAGAAGTGCCTTATGCACCACAATAGACAGGGATGGATCAAGTGGCACAATGGCTCCATTTTCACAACGAGAGTGGGAAAGGGCTGAGAAGAGGGTTCCAAGTAGTACATCAACAGGCCCAGATTGCATTCCAATTATGCTGATAAAGACATTGGGTCCGAAGTTTAAACAGATTTTGAGAGAGGCAGTGAGCAGAACAATAATCGATGGTGAAGTCCCTGATGGATGGAAACTCAGCAGTATGAGCATGATTTATATAGGAAAGGGGACAAAGCTGACATAAACAACTACCATCCTATAACAGTGACATCAGTGGTCTACGGGCTGGCGATGCAGATTATAAAGGAAAGACTGCAGGCATGGATAAAGGATGAGGGGGTGCTGGGGGAACTGCAAAATGGGTTTCGAAAACACAGGAGGTTGGAAGACAATCTGTTCTCACTGACGCAGTGCATCGAAATAGCAGAAAAGGAGCACAGGCCCCCGTGGCTGGCTTTTGTGGATATCAAGGGAGCCTACGATAGCGTGGTTCAAAAGGAATTGTGGGGAATACTGGACACACTAGGCGTGGAACATGTAGTCACTAATCTTTTAAAGGATATCTATAAAGGTAACAAGGTAGTTATAAAGTGGGAAAAACAGCTATCCAAGCCCACAGAAGTAAAACGAGGGCTTAGGCAGGGGTGTCCTCTGTCTCCCTTGTTATTCATGATGTACCTAGAAGGATTAGAGGCCAAATTAGAGGGAAGTGGACTTGGCTTCAACCTCTCTTTAGTCAAACAAGGAAAACTGATTGATCAGGCACTACCAGCATAAATGTACGCAGATGATATAGTGTTAATGGCCGACAACAAGGAAGATTTGCAGAGATTTATGGACATCTGCGGTAATGACGGGAGATAGGTTAGATTTTAGATTCAGTAAGGAAAAATCAACAGTCAATATTTTTAATGATGACGTGGGAGTCGCCCGCTGCGTGCTGACGCGCGCCTTGCAGGACCTCAATAAAGTTTCGCAAGCAACCAACCAACCAACCAACGAAAGTAGTGAGCTTAGAATATAGGAGGTCACGCTAGAGAAAACAGATAAATACAAATATCTGGGCGTATAGATAAGTAATGGGACAGAGTACCTAAGGAAACACGAAATATACGTGACGACTAAAGGTAACAGGAATGCAGCAGTGATGAAAAGTAGGGCACTGTGAAATTACAATAGGTATGATGTTGTGAGAGGAATATAGAAAGGGCTGACGTTCGGCAATGCGGTCTTGTGCATGAGATCAGAAGTTCAAGCAAGATCAGAAATTAAGCAACGTGGGATAGGTAGGCTTGCTTTAGGAGCTCACGGGAATACAATAAATCAGGGAGTTCAAGGTGATATGGGATGGACATCATTTGAGGGCAGGGAAGCTAGCAGCAAGATAAAATTTGAGAAACGATTGAGAGAAATGGGGGAAGAGCGTTGGGCTAGGAAGGTTTTCAGCTACTTGTACATGAAGAATGTCGATACAAAATGGAGGAAGCGAACCAGGAAAATGACTGGTAAATACTTAGAAAAACAGCAGGTGGCCAAACCAAAGAGAACTATCGGTTAAGAAGAAAGTGAAGGAAACGGAGACTGACATGTGGAGAACTGGCATGATTAAGAAGTCCGCACTAGAGATCTATCGAACTTTTAAGCAGGAAATTGCCAAGGAAAGGATCTATGATAATACTCGGGGTAGTTCTCTACTGTTTGAGGCCAGGATGGGAGTATTGCGAATCAAGACATATCGGGCCAAATACGAAAGGGTAGACACAGTATGCAGTGCGTGTGGAGAGGAAGAAGAAACTGCGGAACACTTGATAATGTTCTGTAAAGGGCTTCACCCTATAGTTCAGGATGATGGCGCAGAGTTTTTCAAAGCACTGCGGTTTAGGGACAGGGAGGGCAAAAATAGACTTTAAGCGGGTAGACTTAACTAGAAGGAGGTCATCTGATTGGTGGCTAAAGTCAAGGCACGAGTGAAAATTAAACCCTTCACTGTAATGTACGAATCCTCAACCTCACTATTTAAAGGAAAAAAAAAATAAATGTAATTGTTAGTTCATTAAGTATTGCGGCTAGGTGGCGTTAGCCGCCGCCTGATCTGAAGGGTACAGCTTTATCGATCCATCCATCTATCCAACTGTCTTAGGTGTACGAGCAGTGTGGCAATTTGGGCTAGTTGGTATGACATGACTATCGTCAGGATATATTAGTGCATGCCGCATAAGCAGCGTCGGGAAACGCCAGTGCAGACCGTACAGTAGGTGTTCTGTGGTAGGTGTTTTGTGGTACAGTCGAGTTTTCCAATGCGACCACAGCCGGAGAACACAGCCTAGCGCACAAAAAAAAAAAAAAAGCAGTTATGAAACAGGGGGTTTCAAAATGGAACTCAATGCGCGCATCTCCCCCCTGTACTAGGGGATGAATTTTTGGCCGGGCTGGCCTTGTCGTGTGCGCGTCTTTTTGCGTTCACTTTATGGCCTTAGAGAGTTTTTGAATGGCCCCAGTGATCCATCCATCCATTAATGTGGTGCTACATGTTACAAAAAGTCACGCGAAATATGAAGTTAAGAAGAAGAAATTTGACAGCGAGCGTACTGGGATTTGACCAGCGGCTACCCAGTACGCTTGCTGTCAAATTGTTTTTTTACTCCCTATATCGCGTGAGTTTTTGTAACAGCCTGTAGATATTGAAGCTAGGTATAAAAAGAAGCAAACCAATATTTTGTACAAGTAAAACTAAGAATAAAAAAGAACTTTCAATCCACAGCTGTCATTGAAACCTGGGTCTTTTGCGCGGAAAGTGAACATTCTTTCTTGACCACTTTTACAGAGCCGTGCGCACCTCTTGAAAAGAGGACACATTGCAGACTACCGATCGCAGCGCCACAACCGGATTGACCCTGTTTGGGTTTCACTTTTCAGAATTCGATCCAGGCACTCCCCTGTTCTAGTACACTCTAATCACAACCAAGCACAGCTTCGGGAAAATGGCGGACAGGCGTCAGCCCGCGCGCGATCGGCGTAGTGAGCGAGTTGAGCGAGCAGCGGACGATGAAGACAGTAGCGGCAGTAGCAGCAGTTCGGAAGGGCAGAGTGACACCGGTTCTAACTCCAACTCACTTAATGCGTTTGCTAACGACGGTGGCTTTCTCGAGAGATTCAAGCAAATGCAGGAAGCCTGTAAGCTGCAAGCCGCTTCGCAGGAAGCGCCTCAGTTCGCTGTCCCGCGGTCCGACAGCGCCGACACCACTTCGGCGAGCAGCGAGAAAAGCGAACCCACCGAAGCGGACGCAGCCGCTACAGCCAAGAAACGGGCTCTCCCATTCGTAAGATGGTGCACTCATCACAGAGTGCGTTTTCTCACCGTCGTCAGAAAGACATGAATCGTTGCATCAATTCGTCCGATGCTAGGTTGTGTAGTATCTTTAACGGAGCGAAAAACTGCGGATGCACACGTTGTTCAAGACAGATGTTGTTTTCTTGTCGATAATTCAAGAGCGCCTTCTTACCCGGAAGTCTCATTTTCGGTGGAAGTGAAAATGCTCTACACTCGCCTGCTTAGATTTAGGTGCGCGGTGAATTACCTCGGGTGGTCAAAAATTTGCAGAGCCCTCTACTACGAAATCTCTCATAATCATACCATGGTGTTGGGATGTAATGCCACATGAATCAGTATAGCTTTAACAACAGAGAGTCTGTGCAAAACCGACATTTGAAACATGAGACGTTCATTCTTCTCAATGTTCATAACGCGGAACGTGCGCCGCCAGTTCCGTGGAGGTATGATTATGCCGTTGTGCAGATTAACGATGTTCACTTCTTTTTTTTTATTGTAGCTTTGTAGAACTGGCTCATAACCCCGAAAATTGGCGACAAAACTCGGTTATAAAAGAAAATGTGAACCTTCGTTCAATCGAAAGGAGAAAATAATTAAATGCGAAGTAAATAGGCAAAGAGGCAAACGAGTTCAGAAAACCATAAGAAATTGATAAACAAAAGTTAGTTTTTTTTGTCAGTAGCTCTAGCTTCGAATCTTACGGTTGCTTGGATAAGCTTGCGCAACACTGTCATAATTGCACCAAACTCCTAAAAATAACACCGTCTCCTAACAATAACAGGTTAGGAGTATTTGATGGTAAACCCGGCCTGCTGGACTACATCTTTAAAAACATTCTACAGAGTGAGGCCAAACAGCATCACTGAAATTCTAGACATTGCTCTCTCCTTTTTTTATGTGCATGCAATCCGCAGCCATAACTTTGGGCTGAGCCGTGTAGGAAAAAATGAAACGCTGTTCACTTATACTGTGGCAAAATGGTATTTGGTTTAGATCTTGATTCTCATGTATCTAATGTCCTAGTACTTACTTCCTTTAGGTGGGTAAAAGAAGGGGTGGAAAAGTTCTAAAGACGGGAGTTGTCCACAAGCCGAAGGTTGAAGATGAGGTAAGCTCTAGCTGCAGGTGATCTCTTGCTTTTTCTGTGGCCATTTATGTGAAGTTTCAATGTCCCAACAAGAAGAGTGGGGCCTTGTGTGTGTGATTGTTGTAAAATGGTGAACTACTATACTTTGAGATGATTTATCTTGGCAGCACTGTGGAAGCTACAGAACTAAAGTGCAGGCCTGATACTGTGCCGAAAAATAGTACTCAAGTTTACTAATAACTTGCTTATTTTGCCTTGCTGAAATAAATACTCTTTTATTTATTGCGAGACTTGAACAGCAGGGGAAAGTGGTATTTAAAATACTGTTATCGTTCACTTTATACGTGTGCCTTTAGAGCACGAACTTCTCAGAAGCATGCTCATTCTCAAAAGTAAACAGTGCCGTCCATGACATATTAGGTCAGTGTGTGGCCGCAAACACACACACACACATATATCGAGCATCGAAGCTCGCAGTTTCGGTTCCTGCCCACGGCAAGTTATCTTTTCACCCACTTTTCTGTCTTCACATTTGCATTGCGATTCGGTCTAGTAACTTCGTCTATACTTTTCTTGGCATTGTTGGTTGTTATGTCTCATTATTATTGTGCCAAAACACGGAAAATTGAGCCCTTAAGTATACACTTCTTTCCCCTATTCATTAACGAGGGTTTCGTACTGGCAGACTTGGTGCCTTAGGTTGTATACGAGGGACTATTGGTCAGCTGCCAGCCCGTAATAAGATCACATGCTACGGGAAGCCACACAGGCTCTTGAAGAGTGTGCCTCACTCGCCGCCATGGCTACGAATGGCGCTGACTGAGACACTCCCACGTTCAAATTTACTTATATACCAAATAAAGTGGCTTGGAGGATAGCTGCCATAGTAGCTCGGTGGTAGAGCATCGAACACGTCATTCGAAGGTCGCAGGTTCGGTTCCTGCTCACGGCAAGTTATCTTTTCACCCACTTTTCTTTCTTCACATTTGCATTACAATTCGGTCTCATAACTTCCCCTATACTTTTCTTGGCATTATTATCTGCTACATCACATTAATACTGTGTCAAAACACGGAAAAACGAGCCCATAAGTGTACACTTCTTTCCCATATATATATATATATATACATTTACTTACACATACACACACTCGTAATACGACACTCACATGTGCACTCAACACTCTAAATGCACTCCCATTTACATTTATCATAAATGTATATAATTTCCTTTTAAAAAATGCGAGTTAGTAAAACATAAATCAGCTGCAAGCTGCCGTTCTACTTGCAGAGCAACACAAATGTGGGAAGCCCTGCCTCGTAGCCTTCAATCCAATGCCAAGTCGAGCATAGTGGAATCTTATGGCATTGTGGCTACATCGAAAAACTACAAAATGGAGTCATTCCACGCCAGCTGTCCCAACCTTGGAGCTCGACCATCTCGGATTTGCTTCAAAGAAATTCACAAATATCTACCTAAAGCCAAAAGTGTTTCCCCAAAACATTTTCTGCGAAAAAAGTTTTCCAGTATCGTAAGCCTCATCTGAATTTTTCGGGAAAGTTTAAAAGCATAGCTCGTAAAACACGTGAAAAAATTAGCTCTTTTTACAATAGGTTAAAACAAACTTTTATCTTTAGACCAATGGTGGGCATCTAAAATAAGTTTTACGCTTTCGTGGATTTTAGTGTGGCCTCGAATATAGAGAATCTCGCCCATATTGGGTTTTCTTTTTTCACAGAAAGAGAACATTAGGGGGTAGTTGACATTAGCATATTGCCAGAATGTTTTACTTAAGACTAAAAATTATTTCAGGTTTATACAGTGTGAAAAAAACTGTACAGGTGGCGACAAAGTTGTGAAAGTATTCATTTTGGCACATGCTCAGCTGTGAATTCGATATTGTGGCAGTCCTACTAAAAATATGCTCAGTAGAAGATTTAGTAGCAACCTTCCCTGGCTGCTCATTCAGAAAGCTTTATCAAATTCATTTTCGCTTTAGGCGAGAAAAATGTTTTTGAATTTGTGTGTTACTGCACTCGGGGTTTGGACGTGTTTATAGCCTTAACAATGCGCCCTAACAGTAAGTACGAGCTGCACGGACGTGGAAACCATCTGGACAGTGTAATCAATTTTGTCTGCACGTAGTATTTAAGTTATTTACAAGCTAGTATTACCCTTAGTGTAAGAAAAGCGCGAGACCTACTGGACAGCATTTAGCCACGTGCAGCTGTTCGTTGGCAGCCTGCGTATAGATATGCTTACGCACATTCCAAATGATGTAAGAATAACTGTTTATTGGGGCTAACTTGTGCCGGAAAAGTAAAGGAAAATGTAGCGGCGTTTCTAACTGCCGATCAGCAAAAGGAATCAATCTCCGAGAAGCCCTCGAGCGGTGCACCACTTCTTTTTCATCGAAATCCCGTGCTGAGGAGGCGGGCCCCGTCACGGCCTTTTCTTGTCTCATCATCGGGCCGCTGGTCTCTTGTGGAGTGCATGAACTAGCACGCGTAGTTTGAATACTGTGTCTGCCTTGCGTCAATATGCTTACGCAGCACCGGGAAACAGTACCGATCTGTGGAACACACTGGTTACCTGTATGCTAACATATAGAAGTAGGAAAAGCAAGATGAAGGAACCGATCAATTGAAGTGAGAGAAACAAGAATCGCCAGGCCTGTGCGGAATGCGTAGCACAGTCAGAGTGAAAGCTAGAAAAGTGGCCTTTCGGAGCCTTTTCTAAACATTCTTTTGGATGCTACAAGCACACCGCTGGATATTCGCTACGCCATAAATTATCTTAAATTTTGTGTAGTAGGCCAGCATTCGCGCTCTGCTATCCTTCCTCATTCTTTGGATAAGAATGGTATCTGCTGCACACTTGTTAGGAATTTCGTGCAATTTTTTATAGAGTGGCTGACGAGGATGAAGAAATATGCCTTAAGTGGGTATGCACCATAGGTAATATGTGTCAAGAACAAGTTTTCTAATTGCTTGGAGCATCGGACAACCCACTCATTGTGCAATTTGCATTGTGTTATGCCTGGCTGTTCGTTTGATGTTCTCTTGGGTGCACGTTAAAGAACCCGAGGTGGTCGAAATTTCCGGAGCCCTCCACTACGGCGTCTCTCATAATCATATGGTGGTTTTGGGACGTTAAACCCCACATATCAATCAATCAAATCGTTTGATGTTCTAAAATGCTTCATTGCTCATAATAACACTATTCGCCTCTTGACATCAAGCCTGCCTAAGGCCAGTTTAGAAACGAGTTCCAAGCACTGGCCTAGCTCAGCGGTCAATAAGGACAAAAAAAAAAAAAAAAAAAAAAGGCCTGGCTCAGTGGTAGAATACTGGGGTAGCATGCAGCAGACCCGGGTTCAAATCCCATTGTGTCTTTAATGTTTTTCATTTACTGGCTTTTTTTTCGTCCTATACTGGTTATAGACACCTGCGGCGGAAAACTGCGGCATCGCGCGTTACCCGCGTTCTGATCTCGTAACAGTTTTCGCTGTAAAAAAAGGATGTGCTACTTGGCAGCTAAGTTGCAGTTATGCATCAACATAGGATCACTGGTTTAAAATGGTCAATTATGTACGATTATGTTGGTCCTAACTGTGACTTGTCTGCGATGCAAAACATTTTTATTTTATTTCTACATAGAACATTATCTTAATCGTACTGCTCTCTCTAATTCGTAGTGCTCATCCTCTTAAAATAAACATGTTTTGCATCGCGGACAAGTCACAGTTAGGACCAACATAATCGTACATAATTGACCATTTTACACCAGTGATTGTATGTTGATGCATAACTGCAACTTACCTGCCAAGCTGCACATCCTTTTTTTGTTTTCACTTGGATTGATCCTTTCCTTCATGTGATCTTCCTACTTCTAAATGTTAGCATATAGGTAAGCTGTGTGTTGCACACATCAGTACCACATCGCGGTGCTGCGAAAGCATATCTATACGCAGGCTGCCAACGAACAGCTGCACGTGGCTAAATGCTGTCTAGTAGGTCTCGCGCTTTTCTTTAACTAAGGGTAATACTACGTGCAGACAAAATTGATTACATTGTCCAGATGGTTTCCACGTCCATGCAGCTCGTACTTACTGTTAGGGCGCATTGTTAAGGCTATAAACACGTCCAAACCCCGAGTGCAGTAATACACAAATTCAAAAACATTTTTCTCGCCTAAAGCGAAAATGAATTTGATAAAGCTTTCTGAATGAGCAGCCAGGGAAGGTTGCTACTAAATCTTCTACTGAGCATATTTTTAGTAGGACTGCCCCAATATTGAGTTCACTGCTGAGCATGTGCCAAAATAAACATTTTTGTAACTTTGTTGCCACCTGTAAAGTTTATTTCACACTGTATATGCCTGAAATAATTTTTGGTCTTCAGTAAAACATTCTGTCAATGTGCTAATGTGAACTATACCCTAATGCTATTTTTCTGTGAAAAAATCGCCAATATGGACCAGATTTAACAAAGTGTTTGATTGGGCTGGTTGGTGCTGCATAGTAGACGAAGACAGTGCTTAACAGCGCAAACGACAAGAGGGCATAGAAGAGATGAGAACAGCGCTGTTCTCGTCTCTTTTATCCCTTCCTGTTGTTTGCGCTGTTAAGCACTTTCTTCGTCTACCATGGACCAGATTTCCCATATTCGAGGTCACATAAAAATGTGTGAAAAAGTAAAAGCCCGTAAAACTTATTTAAGTAAAACATCTATTGTTTTAAAATTAAAAATTTGTCTTTAAAAAACGAACGGATTTTTCAATGTATTTTACGAGCTATGGTTTCGACCTTTCCAAAAAAGTTCGAATGACACTTGCAGGGCTGAAAATTTTTTCGAAAAAAATGTTTTAGGGAAACACTTTTGGCTTTAGGTAGATTCTTCTGAATTTATTTCAAGTAAATTGAAGATGATCTAGCGCCAAGGTTGGAACAGTTGGCGTGGAATGACCGAGTGAAGACCTGTAGAAATGACTTTCTGGGTAACAAATAAGGGCTAATCTTAAGGGAAGGCTAACCATAAGCACAGAAAGTAATCGAATGAGCCGGAGGAATGTCATTATTTTAAGTCTGCCTCGGTGCTAGTTGCTGCTGAGACATCAGCGAAGGGATTCTGGGCACAATTCAACAGCAATATCCTAAATTTGTGTCTGGGTTACCACAGCTTGTGGAGCAATACATAAGGTACAGTCTCACACTGTTCTAGCACAAATATCAGCAGTCAACCTTGTCCACACCAAAACATCAGTAGTTTTAAATGGGAGGAGGTATAGAAAATGTGATTTAAAACTGAGGCCAACTTAAAATAAGCTCTTAACAAGAGATGCTACTAAAAAAACACAAGTTTTTTCCGAAATTGCATTTTTTTCATTTTTACTTGCGTTCACACGCTCAGTTTCTCTATGAGGAAAAAAAAAGATTAAGGCTTTAATTTATTTGAAGTACGTTAAAATCACTTTTAAAGAGCACAAGGTGCCTTTAAAAAACAACAGATAGCTCATTGTCGAGAGTCCCCTGAAAATTGTCCCCAGGTTGCTTGCCATTGCATTTCGCATCAGGAGTTCACCAAAGCAACGTGCTAAAAAATAACCGCGATTCCTAAGCTCTCATGAAATCAAAAGCACGTCTCTGCCACATAGATGGGCTTTTTATAAAACATGTTTCTCTAGATGCAATTTGGGGTAACTTCCCGAGTTTGGACATCATGTTTTAGTACTTTTGTTGGTCCGATTGGGATGAAATTTTTCCCACGTGAAGAGTGCAGTTATCTCCTCTAAAGCGTGATATCGTTTATAAGATTGCTATGAACTTAAAATGTGGAGCAATATCAGCCTTAATGGCTCGAAACCAGAAAAGTTTAGTAGCAAAAAAGGTGTGTACAAAAAGAGCTACACCTTACTCACTTTCGTAGTACAAAACAAAAACTAAGCAATTTGCTATGAAACTTATTACATAATTATTTAACATCACCTTTTTGAACAGCAAGAGTATCACTGCCCTAAGCTACAGAATAAAGAAACTTTTTTATGTAACATTTCCCCTAAAGCTCAGCTTTTGTTTGCACAACAGTATATAGCCCTCTATCCCCAGGTGCAATGTGTTGTGACAGGTACAGGAAACCTTACTCTCGCTAGTGTGTTATGCAACACCAGGGGTGAGTTGCACATCACAACACAATGATATAATGATATAAATAAACACTCTCCAGCCACATATAGTGCTTGGTTTGTAATATTACTAACTGTCTGTACGTTTCAAGGCCCATTCGGTTCCTTCATCAGGAATGACTGTTCGGCCGACTGTGAAGCTAGCACGTTTGTTTTTAGGGGTTGTCTCCCTCTCCACCATCGTTCTTCTCCCCATTTTGTTACTGCATTGTTTTCCTCATTGGTTCTGCAGACCCTGTACATACCTGGCCAAGAGCGTCGCAGTTGACTGGTTAATTTTTCCAGGTGTTTGGATATGCCTAGATTCTAAGAATTGCCTCTTGACTCATGCTTAGCATTACATCTTCATCCCGATCAATGATTAAACAAAAACCCGTGTGGTAGCTGTAGTAGTTAGTGGTAATCAAAAAAAGTGGTGTGAGAGCCAGAAAGCACGACTGATTGGACTGACTAAAGGGAAACGCAATTTTTCTTTGGGTGAGCCGGAAAGTTCGTGTCACTGCCAGGTGAGGCAGGTGTGCGCTGCAGATCTATTTTTGTTTCGGATGGATGCTGTGAACGAGGCCAGTGCTTCAGCTAAGGTCGCCACCCTACATGGTGTTAATGCTGTGGCACTTCTTTTATTGGAAATGCGCTGCATGGACTGAACAGGTAGCAATGACGTTGTAGGAGCTAGTATGGAGGCCGTGGTGAGGAGGAATTACTTAGAGGGCAGCACCAGCTGGCCAAGCAAGAACACTGTGAGAGAGAAGTGGGAGATATGTGTTTGTAAAGCATCCAGACTGCATGTGACCATGGCGCAGTGAATAGTGTGCCCAGCTTCTGTTGCGTAACGAGAGGTTGTTGGTTCAACTTCGCTTGAAGAAACTCTGTTTTCTTTGCCACCAGACTGTGCCAATTTTTTCGGCGTCATTTCTGTGACGGAAATATGTGTGACGAAAAGTCTTGGTGGACCCCGGTTCAAAACACTTTCGTGTTGAAATGGTGGATTACAAGGTGGAAGCCATCTGGTTTGCAGGAGGAGCTTCCTAAGGATGCCTGGTCAAGGTACTTGGCCGAAGTGCGCAAATACCGAGAACGCTCATGCGACGATGAAGAGAAGACCCGGCCGCTCGTCAAGTGATGAACGAAACGAGTAATGGAGTGGGACATTGCAACGCCCATGGATCCACTTGCCTACACATGCTGCGCTTCAACTGCACAGGCACTCTTCTTAATGGCTGCCATCAATACCTCCTATTGCTGAGTTGAAGGATGTATGTCGAGTAAAGTTAACAAATCTGCTATGCAGCCTATTGCTGTCAGCAGTCTAGCAATGTCTCATGTAATTCGGCTGGAAAAACATATCGATGGTTGACAGTGCAATGTACCACATATTTATACTGTACATATATTACTGTAATAAAATTTGATGATGGGTGAGCAGCGTACATTAGCAGAGCTTTGTAGTCTGTCTGGTTTTCCACTAATGCAAAGGCGTAGAGTAATACCGAATAGCATGTGCTGTAGCCACCACCACGTCAAGTGGCACTATCTATAGAGGGGGGCAAGAAACACATAATCCTGAGATTCTAGGAGTGCCAATCGCTATGCCCACAGCATTCATTTGAGTATGTCACTCGAAAACGGTGCCAAAACTATGCCTTACTGTCAGAGCATCAAGACATGAATTCAAAGTAAAATTAAAGGCATCTGCTTGAAACTAGCAAGCTACAGTGCACACGATGGCCACTTGATTGATTCAAGGTTGATGGCAACCGATTTCGGCGGTGCGGCTACGCAATGCATTATTTATAGTAGTTGTGTTCCGGACAGACTAAAAACCTCTAGTGACAGTGTAAGTTCAAGAAGTTTGCTTGCATAGGGAAAGTCAAGATTCTGTCTGCATTTTTGGTAGTTATGCGTGAATCGACAATACTGAACTGAAAGAAGCAATACTAGATATTTAGCCAATATGCCAATGTAATTTAGAAACTGTAGAACAGATTCAAATTCATAATGTAGGGCAAAAAATGACAAAATGGACACAAAAAACAACACGCCACTAGCGCTTGTAGTGTGTTGTTATTTGAGTCTGTCTTGTTTTTAGCGCTGCGTTAAAAATTTGACCCGGCACCAATTAGCCCAGGAACAAGTCCTTCTGCCGAACAGTTTGATATTGACTTTTATGGGGCAGGTTGTAGCACAGAATTTATTGAAATTGAGCATCTGTTTCATTTAGTATGTGAAATTCAATTTTCTTCATTTGAGTATATAGGCCTTTGTAAATTTTTTAAATCTTTAATTCTGAGAGAGTGCATGTTGCGTTACAACAGGTGCTGGCAACGTCCCATTTCAAATGGACTGAGCTGTCTTGAAACAGAACTTCTTTAAATATATGCAGTTAGACATTCTAGAGATTGCAGAAAAAGCTGGAGGCATTGTTCCAAATAAATCAGAAGTGAGCTGTCTTACTTGATAAATAAAATTTCATCGGATATTCATGGCTGGACATCCTAGAGACTGCTTTTTGGTGAGAAGGTGTATGTAGGGAATGTAGCACAGCAGTTTTCATGATTTCCTGTGCAATTCTTCTCTCTATTTTCACTCCTTCCCAAATGCTGATTGTGTTGCGTCACAGTGAATGCTTATAGCATGAAGCTCATGCTGTATGAGGCTTTGGTTTTTCAAACTGTGTTCAGGCACTTGTGGTTGACCTTTTTTTTTCCCCACAAATTATTAGTCTGGCTGACATTTCTTTTTTAAGAGGGAGAAGGAGGCTCCTAAAAATGGTCTAGCATGTGCTCAGCTTGGTAACTGTGGTTCTCAATTTCTTGCAGGTTTAATTTATCATTAAATGGTACTTTGCTTTCTGTAATTTTTTTGTGTAATGCTGTCTGGCTCAACTTGATTTTTTAGGTAAATTGTCAAGGTCTTCTGTGAACACGCACAACCATTCTTACGTCATTTTGCAGTGTAAAAGAAAATAAATTTGACAGTGACTAGAATTTAGGATAGTGCTTGGTGCGGAAGGTAGTTAAAGAAAGATGCGACTTGACATGTGCTTAATTATGTAATGTTCCGAACGGCTTGCCCAAGGCAATAACTGTCAATTTGGTGGTTAGTGTAATTGTTTGTATTCATGTTGCAATCATTGTAATTGCAGCAACAATTTCAGTGTTATCTCTTGTAGCGGTTCAGGTTTGTAAAAGCAACTATATTATTGCACTAGCTTTGGCCAGCTTTTCATTATAGCTTTCTAAATACTGGCAATTGAGCTATCTATATTTTTGAACAAGTTAAATGGAACAGAGGTTGGGCATGGTCTGCGGAGAAAGTCGCTAGATTCAATCTCTGGGAGAACATATGAGAATATTTGTAGGCCTGCATCAAATACACGCCCCGTAATACTGTTTAGACGCTGAGCTGGTAAAGCATGTTAACTTCATCCTAAACATTCAACTTAGCAGTGCCTGTTCTTTATCTGCGATCAAATCTTTGCATCTGCACTGGCAGCTGCAAACTGCAGGTGAAAGTTTACCTAACCAATGGGGATCATACTGGGCACATGAACTTCCAAGATTAGCACATCTAGGCAGTTTAAGTGCTTTTGTTTTGGAACCATGGGAAGATTGGGCACTTCCAGCTGAAAATCACAAGTTCAGTGTGGTCACATTTTGAATGGGTAAATAAGAATTTTTGGCAGTACGAGTGAGGATCTTGGGCAGCGTATCCTTTTTTGTATTTCAACTCGTTAAGCAGTTAAAGCATACCAGAGCAGCAACCTACCAAAAAGTATTCTGAAAGCTGTTTCAGCAATGCCTGTTTTTAACTCGCATGACCCACTAGCAGTTATGCCTTGAGAAAACCTGTGAGAAAACACAATTTTTACTTTTTGTGTAGAGTTAATTTTGAGGAAAATGAGTGAAATTTTATTTGAGGCAAATTAGTTGTTAATAAAAAATAATTACAGGTATAGCTCAGTGTAACTTTATTATAACATGTTAGGTATGTAGTATTTTATGAATATTTGACAAGTTTATAGTCTTTTTTGAAACATTCATAGTATCAAATATGATTTAGTGGGCATTACAGGGATGCTGACATTGCCAGAAATATTAAGAAAATTAGCACTAGACTTGATTGACCAATTGAAAAGGCATTATTCGCAGACTAATCTCCAGCAGGGCCACAAAACAATGCACACGTGATTACTTTGATTTAAGTTTAGTTTGTCAATAAGGGCACTGGTACTGATCAGCAGGACTAGTTTGATGTGTATGGACTGTACAGTACTCATCATTTCTTTAGTGTAACCACTGAGTGTGCATAAATACTCGCTGTAACCACATCATGTGGTAAAGAAACGATAATGTTCACTCGTATCTATGCATTTGAGGTGAAATCACTCTGATATGATCCATAGTGAGTACGGTGGAAACGAAAATATCTGCGCTACTTAGCCCTAAATGCTTCTTTTTAATCTGCGACTACTGCACATGTGATGCTTGCTAAAATTTTTAAATCGAATGCATTAAACATTCGGTATGAGTAAACGATTCAGTGTTTCTGGTGTGCTGAATGCAACTTTCGTAAAACAGCACTTGCTGTGTACACATGTTGTGTGCAAATGAGTGCTATGTCTATGGCATGCTTGTTATCGTTATACTTGTATGTCTCGAGATACCCAGTTTGAATGTACAGGATCAATAAAAGCTCTACTTATAAGATGCCACTGAAATACCTTTATTATGTCTTGCTGTGGCTACAGCTGCTTGCTATTGGTGCCCTATATTGAAATACAACCCAAGAAAACAAAAAGTGACTTTCTGCTGTCAAGCGTTGCTGTGTCATCCTGTCATTAAGGCGTTCTGCCTTCGCACCGCGCTTGCAAAGGAATAAAGAAAGCGTGATCTGCCGTGTTGATGGACCTCAAGCAAAATGGCTGCCACCTCGGTTCGCAACTACCATAAACTTTTTCAAGTGTTTTATCCTAATGGGAACATGAAAAAACATTGAACTAGAATTTTATCTTCGATAAAAATAAAGGCTTCCAGAGGAACTGCTTTACCATGCAGACACACGCATAGAAGTTTGGGTCAAAGTGCTGCTTGTAGGTTCAATGCAGTCTGCTGAGACGTCATGATGACATGGCAACTGCATTAGTTGGATGGGGGTCCTTTGATGGAGAAAAGCCGCTTTTTCAGGGGCGGAGCTCCTTAGGCAGTGGGTCGTTTCCTCCTCTGTAGTAGTAGCATGTAGCCACCTTTAGTTTATGAGTTGCTCAATAGATGATGTGTGTATACGTCCTTGGTAATAATATAACTTGATGGTGTTAGTGATTTTCACAGCATATCCACAGACTGAATGATGATGAGTGGGGCGAAGCGTCCGTCTGTGCATGCTTCCTTCCGTCTTTCCGTCAGGATGCAAGGACCAACGCTTTGCCCTACTCATCGTCATACACTTTATGGATAGGCTGTGATTTTTTCTTGAGTTGGATTTTTAAAAAGTACACTGTGAGCAGTTGAACAGAAGCAGGGAAATCTTGACAAGCTTGAATGTACGCAGCCTTTTAAAATGTGATCACTGTGATGGTTTTAGTGAAGAGACAAGAAAAAACACCAAGAGGAAGGTGACACTCCTGATATTCATACCAGTACTGGGTCAGTTTATTGTTTTTTTTTTGTCCCTTGAACTTATCCAGCAGTGGTTCTGAAATAATGTGTATGCCTTGCTCAAAGGGGCCCTGAAATGCTTTTTGAAGTAACCACGAAACGAATTCACTGGAAAAAGCTTATTGCCTCACGAATTGAACGCCTAAAAAATTTGAAGAATTCGTCCAGTGCGAGTGGAGTAACAAAGGTTTGTAGCATGCTGCAATTGCATTCTCTCTCATTTCTCGTCCGGACGAAAGCACTGGAAGCTGAGCAGGGAGGGATGGCAGGGCCACAGAAAAACGTCGCACGTGCCTCTTGGCCTTGAGCACTTTTTTTTTCTTTGGAGTGTCGCTTTTTCAATGTAATCACACGCGCACGCGTGGTGAAGTTGCGGCCTCACACGATGATCTCCGTAACGAGTGAGCGTGCCATGTTCAAATCAGCCAATGGCTGATGAATGGGTAATGCATGTGTGATTTTCGGGCATATTCCACCATTTGTTGACAGAAGACAAAGCAATTTTCAGCTGACTTTGATTCTTTATTGTGAATTCCAGGCCGCGTGCTGTGCTATATTATTTGGCTTGCATGTTGTCGGGAGCCTCTACTACTGATCGGCTGCGTTTCCTGACCATGCTCAAGAAGTGTTGCAGGGCCCCTTTAAGAGAGAACTTTTTGAGGGAGATAACTTGTAGTTAGGATGGACCATCTGCAAAATATCGGTAGTTAGTATAGCATATAGTGCATACCTAAAATCAATTTTATAGTCTTGCAACTGCCAGTGAGACTGGCCACCTCTCAACAACAATTATATTAACTTTGTTTCGATGCAAGCAACCGACCACCTGCATCACAATTTTTTTATTGTCTGCCATGCTCCTTACAAGCGTTGTGTCCTGCAATTGTGAACACAGTTCTTGGTGTGTGGCGAGTGCATCAGTGTTTGGTGTTTGCACATGTTGCCATCCAGTGTGACTGATGTAAAAGCTGCAGGCACGCCAGGAATCTGTAATGAATGCTTGAAAATTGCCAAGGTAAAATTAGCCTGGCCATCTGGCCAACAGTGCGTCTGTGTAGCAAAACTGCAACTCGTTTACAGCAGAATACACCGTCTTCTCATTGATTCCAAATGAAGTGCAGGCATGGAAGCTTCAGTCAGGGTTCCCTGCTACCTAGTTATAGAGTTTCCTGCTAGACAGAGAATGAACTCTGGTGCTGCAATCAATCGGCCATCATAGTACAGGAATTGACTTAATTTTGGTGCTTGCAACTTAAAATGCTCTTGTGCTTTTGTTTATTGTTTTGTTTTGGCATTTGTTCTGGATAGAAGAATCGATGATTAAGAATTTCGTGAGCCAATCTGAATTGCTGAACCTAAAAAGGTGAAGGTGGTGAAGTGCGACTGCAGAACATTGGCTGAACATTGTCTTGGGACAAAGGGGCTCCAGGCCACATGGAGCCAAAATAAGAAGCTCAGATGAATCCATGTATTACCAATAATACCCATTGTGCCTGTAGCACTATGCATTGCAGCTCCCATAGACACTAGCACCAGACTTCGTTTTAATATGTAAATAGCAGGGGTGAGACAGCTGTGCCTATTGCACATTTATGATACGTTTCCGTTTTCTTGTGCCAAACTGCTCCAAAAGCATAAAAATCGCAAAAACTACGCCGAACTGCTCCGAAACAAGCAAGAATTTCGATGCCAACTTCAGCTTCAGTGGGAAAAAAAAAGCCGAGTTGACTACATGATTTTCTGAGCAGCGCCAGGAATACCAAAAGAAGACGCGCCCTGGCATGTTCTTTACTTGACACCTTTCTGGTCGTGAAGGCTCCCACGGTGCAACCATAATCTCCTGTGGACCGTTGTAAATATGCATGACCCCACATATATGTGCTGCCGTGCATCGAGTGAACTGCTTCAGCTAGCTAGGCTGTGCGTTCTGACGCAACTGTCACTTCGCGAAAACCATTGAGTCGGCCACCTCAACCGAGTGGCATGCGTTGCTGGGTTTCGACTCTCAGGTTCTTTGTTGTGCATAGCACGTTCTTTGGGTCGTTCTGGTTTTCATGTCGGTACTGTTGCGTGCGGTCACCTACATGCGCACGTTTTGCACATTGGTGTCTGCAGGTAGTGTGACTGGCATATTTATTTCTTTTTTTCTCTCAAGAAATCTGGCATCTGTTCGTTCCGTGGTTCGTTTGCGTAGACCACTTGACGGTGCAGGTAGCAATCGCAAGTTGATGGCCATTGATACTAAGAAGAAAGTAGCTAATGTGGGTAGTACTAATAACGCAAGGTTGCACCTCGAGAGGCGTTATCTCCTAGTACCATCCGCTTGTCACTTAGTGCCGTACGCACGCGCTTTACAAGATAGTCGGTGCAGCGATGTTTTTCCGCTTTCGCACCACACTTTTGAAAGTGGTCCCTCACGAGGTGGCCGCGAGTTGCGGTACATCGCGCTTTTGTTGTTGGTAAGAAGCTTGCAATACACTTTACAAAAGCATGTCACTTTTCTTAAGCAAAGGCCTACTGTTACATTACTATGATTCTTGTGCAATTGCAATTTTTCAAATTGTTTATATGAGTGTGATGCATTTCTTTTTAAATGTTTCCAGTGAACCTAGTTTTCAAAACCTTTTTTCCAATATTATTTCACGTTTGTTACGAGGTCTGGATAGGTCGTGTCACTCGTGTGGTATGTAAAAAGATGGTGCAGTTCATACCTGGTGATAATCAGTTTAGAAACTTCTAAAGTCTGTTTCAGTGTAGTGCGTATTATTGGTAAATTAAAGTATGCACTTGTGCCCCCACATTGCTAAAAATTTGTTTTTTCAAGCTTCGAGGACGACATATTACATGGACGACATATTACAGACAAATGCACGAAGGGAAGACAGGATTCGATTTAGTTAGGCCGAAGAGATTAAAAAGTTGGCAGGTATAACGTGGCTGCAGAGAGCACAAGAATGGTGCATAGGAGAAGCCTTTGTCTTGTAGTGTGCGTAGTCAGGCTGGTGGTGATGATGTACACACAAATGCATGTTGATGTTTGTTTTTGGCATATTATTGACTGATAAATAATTCTGCTTGCTGGTAGAGCTATCTAAACTTAATTGTAAAAATCACCTGCTACAAACTTGTAGTAGGGTTTAATTCATGGTAAATCCAGCAATGGCCTCTTCAAGTTCTCTCCACGCTGTGCGACATGATGTTGGTGTATTTTAGCACCTGCCCATTTATACAAACATCACTTAAATCGAAAAGTTTTAACATGATTGTGTTAATGAGCTCATTTCACAGAAATTTCAGCATTGGAAGCATTAGTTATGAGCAAGAAATTATCAACTTATCCATGATGACAAAATCGTGAAAGATGCAAATGAAATAAATAAAAATTTCCTTGTCCTAGTGAGGATCGAATCAAAGCCATCAGCAAGGCAAGTAGGTGTTTTACCACAGAGGCACGAAATTTGTAATATGTGTGTGTGTGTGTGTTTGTGTGTGTGTGTGCAGGTGTAACGTAAGAAGGTAGCGATGGTTAGGAGTTGGAAGTAGAAGTCAGAATGGAATAAACATGGCGTATGAGCCAGGCCACATCTCCCAGTCATCATAGCGTCACACGAGTCGACAGGATGGAGACCTGCCAGCCCCTTCATCAGTCGCACATCATCGACAAGGTTCTCCGTAAGACACCCTGACTATAAATGAACTACCGAACCAGCACCAGCAGTGCACATCGACGAGCATCATGAGGGAATCATCGACTGACCTTCCCATCCCCAAGTACACCGGAGCAGCAGACGATGGACCTGTACAGGAATGGTTCGACTTGTTCGAGCTCCACGCTACTGCTGCATCATGGTCAGAACGGGAGATGGTCGCCAACTTTACCGACTACGTCTCTGGTGAGGCCTTCAAATTCTACCTCACCCACATATTTCAAAACGATTCATGGAAAATGATCAAACAAGAAATGATCATTTGGTTTAAAGAATACAATGACGACTACAATGAAGACTTGCTTATAACCCACCATCCACAGACAACCGCACTCGATCGTCACAGTCAAAAGTAGCCTTCACGCATTGACCAACCTCCTGCTTTTCCATCGCGTTGATCTTCGGTCACTCACGACGCTCACCTCGCGTCTCACACGTTCACTATGGTCGGAATAGAGCAGAGAAGCTCGGAGCATACTCAGTCATGCCCGGGACCTACAGTTCCGTTTCATGCGGCAGAAGAGCTCGCATTGTTCGTTGCACAGAAAGACAGTCATTCCCAACTAGAATCTGAACAAACCACGCCTATTGCGGTGTCGCCATTAAAGGCACAGCCATCTGAAAGCCCAAACACAGGAGGCTCGGAAGCAACTCTTACAGGTTGCCAGGTGCCAGAAGCCTACGTAATGAATGCTGTCACAGGCGCCTCTGACGTTACTCCAGTCAAATCTGTCCTATCAACTTCGCTGCCTGAAAAGCGTTGCGACAGCTACCAACTCGACACTACGTCAAATTGCCAAGAAAGACATTGTCCTATTCCAGAAAAGCTGCCACCTCAACACTTTTCACAACATCAGCAAGGCCAGCACAATGAAATCGGCAAGGTTAAGCGCCTTGTTATTCGACATGGTCAACTAGAGACGTCGGAGGAACACACATGGAGTCAAGAAAAACTGAATGCAAGAACAGCGCAACCTAGAAGTAGTTACTTCGTAACTACGGAAGCGAAAAAAAAAAACAAGGACAGAAAAAAGCGCTGTTTCAAGGTTCCACAGCAAACTTTGGTCCAAGTCCCAAAGCATTATGCACTTTCTCAGGAAGTTCAACATCACCAACAATGTGTACCCGGTTCTTCGGCAAGACTGGCTTCTTTGAAGGCTAGGTTTCTAGGTTGCGCTGTTCCTGCATTCAGTTATGTCCTACCAACTTGCCCAAGCTTCCACGCTTCAAGAAAAATGTTTACAAACGACTCAACCAAAGCGACAACATATTCAAGTTGTCTCACTCGAGACAAAGAACGCATCGAATCCCAGACATTTTCCCAAGGGACGTCGCGTAAGTTTTTTCCATCAGAGGTCAATACTCAGACAACATGACATACGACGACGGAAAAGGTGCAAACCAACCTATTCCCTAAGAACGGGGAAATCACCGCAACCTTGGTCAACAAATACGCAAACAGGTGGCGCCATATGTGTACCAATCAAGACAAAAAGCACGACGCCTACGCAAGTTATGCTGCTGGTGCTCCAAAGCCTTCACACCACGTTCATTCCTCGCAAGAATACAAGCAGTGTCATCATCAGTTTCTGCGGTCAAGGTGTACTTATGTTTTCCAAAACGCAACAGTCAGCCTCACCTACCAGAGCTGTACTAAACCTGGATTTCTGCCCTCTCCTGTGAAATACTTGTGCGACTTTACGGAACTTCAATCTGATGTGGAACTCCAGCCCATTTGGACATTTTTTGTGTGTTCTAAGACTGCTTGTTCATCATGCATCGTAATATGCAACGCGCACATTCTTTCGGAGGGAGGGAGAAATCCTGTAACGTAAAAAGGTAGCGATGGTTAGGAGTTGGAAGTAGAAGCCGAGAAGGAAGAAGTCAGAATGGAATAAACATGGTGTATGAGCCAGGCCACATCTCCCAATCATCATTGCATCATATATATATATATATATATATATATATATATATATATATATATATATATATATATATATATATATATATATATATATATATATATATAAAATAAGGGAAAGAAGTGCATACCTAAGGGCTCGTTTTTCCGTGTTTTAACACAATATTAATGAGATCTAACAGACAGTAATGCCAAGGAATGTACAGGGGAAGTTATTAGAACCAATGGAATGTAAATAAGAAGAAAGAAGAAAGAAAAGTGGATGAAAAAATAACCAGCCGTGAGCAGGAATCGAACCTACGACCTTCGAATAACGCGTTCGATGCTCTAACCACTGAGCTATCACAGCGGCCCTCCCTCCATCCACTTTTTTGGGTTTATATGTGAATTTAGAAGTAGGAGTGACAGTAAGCGCCATCTATAAGCCGAGCGACGAGTGTGAAAACACTCTTATTCGCATGTTTGGCGTCACGTAGCACGTGAACTTATTATGAGCGGGCAACTGATTAATTGTCCCTCTTATACAACCTAAACACACAAGTCTGCCAGTACGAGACCCTCGTTCAATGAAATAAGGGAAAGAAGTGCATACCTAAGAGCTCGTTTTTCCGTGTTTTAACACAATATTAATGAGATCTAACAGACAGTAATGCCAAGGAATGTAAAGGGGAAGTTATTAGAACCAATGGAATGTAAATAAGAAGAAAGAAAAGTGGATGAAAAAATAACCAGCCGTGAGCAGGAATTCGTGTATATATATATATATATATATATATATATATATATATATATATATATATATATATATATATACACGAATTTCATCTAGTGCAAGGAGACTCCTTAATGTCTGTAGTAGTTTGTGGCAAAAGTGTAGCGATGTGTCAAAAGATGTGAATTAAACAACCAGTAGGTGTTTTAAAGGCCCACTTATTACAAAGCGCTCAGTCACATTTAATCATCAACAGCAGAAGCATCAATGAAATGAACAGCTGCACAAGTTTTTCTTACCTTACAGATGCATAGTGGGGACTTAACTGTGCTTGCAGTAGGCATTGAATGATGGAATGAAATGGCAAATACTATGTGCATAGTCATTAGTTTCCTTATGACACGGCTGATACGTGCGCCGAAAACTAAAACAGGTTAGAAGTCCAAATAGTGATGCACGCGAGGACCAATTACCCTATCGCTATCTAGTCATGAAGGCGAACCTCAAACGATGTTCAATATTTTTGATATACCCTTAGAGTTCGAATTAACTTTCACTGTATACACATCCGTAATACAAGAAAGTAATTATTTTATTATGGGTGATCTGCTGGTGGCAGCAGTTGGAATCCAAGCATTCGACGAGGAGCTGTATTGACAACTGTATTTTTTATTTTACTATCTTTGTACACAGGAGCAACGTGGCAATTGTTGCATATGTACAAATAAATATTTCGCACTTTAACGATACATTCACAACATTTCCGTACTGAAGCATAAGCATAGTACTGATGAAATAGAGGTGCACTCACTTTCTGGTACATTTTTTCAACAGTAGGTCACTTTTTTTTCTTCTCGGAACTCAAGAGCAATACAACGCCAATAACCACAGAAACGAGGATTCACATCAGGGTCCACACTCCCAACCGAGATGTGCGCTAAAGGCAATAAGACTAGAATTCACAGGAAATTGCAGTGAAACTACTTGATGTGTTACTTGACGGCACCCAACAGGGACACTGCATGCAGTTAAGTGGGTATATGGGTCTCGATTTCTTCTCAATTCTGTATCGATTGATACAAAAGTTTATGTGTATTTGTGAGCAATTAATTTTGTTGTATAACACGTAGTTTTTAAAGTATCTATGCTTTTTGGGAGCCATAGTTTACCTAAACTGAAAGTAATTAAGTAAATCGCAATGGCCTGAAATGAGTACGAGGGCAAAAAACAATAATTGATGTTCGAACCCCCTTGAACAAAAAAAAGCTATGGCATGTCCAACATTCGCCAATTAGCCTACCTGAAGCAGGGATCTCTGTCACAAGTATTCAATATACCACAACTTTTGTAGAAATGGGCTTAGAACATCTGCCTTTGTTTTCTTGCACTTAATACTCATTCCAGATTATTTTGACGTGCTAATTTATTTTGTAACTCTCTCTATTTAGGCAAAGTATAACTCCTAAACTGGCACCTGAAATTTAAAATCTACTTAGTGCAATAGGATAGAAATTGCACAGTTTGAAGTAATAAGTACATAAACTTGGTGACTTTCATTGAAGTTTAAATATTAAGAAAAGCTTTCAGGTGCAGAGAAGCATAGCAATGGGGGACATTTTTTGTTGTAATGTTGGGAACTGAGCAAACTGTACTGTACAGATGAGAAACAGTAGTGACTTGGTTAAATGGGAACATCCACACTATGTCGAAAAAATCCCGGCAGTTTCATTTCTTGAAGAGCATCCGTCGCGACGGACCTCGCTGCAATAAGTCCACAATGATCCTGCTGGGTTTCCAGCACACTTGAGAGGGGTAGATAAAGACGAGCTGCAGAACATAAAGTAAAAACACATGTTAGAGAGAAAAAGATAAGCATACAGTGAAAAATTTATTTCACAACCAGATTTTACGGATTTCTTCATTAAATTGGGAAGATTTAACGAAGAAATTTAGATTCCCCTCGTAGTTTCCCATGCGCTTAATGTTTTTATGAAATCGAAATAATCAACCAAACCTCGCCGCCAAACTCAATTTAATGAAGCATTCTAGGAGAAAGATGCATATAAATGGAGCCTTTTTCATATTTATGGCATCTAGACTGTCTGCCTATTAGCATTAAAGCAGTACAATCGTTGCAGCGAAGAGGGTCTCGTTTTGTTTATTGCAAAACTGTAAACCAAAACTGTATGAAACAACAGAGTGTGTATTTCTTTCCAGGCTTAGGGTCAGTTCCACCAGATAGTGAAAGCATGCATCAACTCTCAACGCATGCAGGTGAGTGTTAACGGCACTGGACTAATGTGGCAGCTTTTGTTAGTCTCTGCTATACAATTTATATTAAAATCCATTTCTCAATTTTACAAAGTTCCACATTTAACGGTCTCGGTGAAATTAACGCTCAGCTGTAGGAATAAAGTAGAGCCCTATCTGAAATTCTCAGTCATGTAGTCCTAATGGACATTGCGGTAAATGCTACACAAACAAGTGTTTCATTTAAATGAACCTGTGATAGATGTTTTCAGATTTACTGTTTTCAAAACAAGGCAGGAGCGGTTGAGATCAAGCATGTGCAAATATTTGAGCACTTCGAATATTTGAACGAATAAAACAGTATTTCATTTTACTTTGGCACTAATTGAAATTATTCTAGATGAACAATGGCACATATTAGACCGCATGTAGCGCCACTGTAAGAATGGTTTCGCTGCAGTGTAAAGATAATGAGTCATCAAAACACCAGCGCATTAAAAAATCTGCACTTTTTCAAAGCCCCAGCTCAACGTTACATGAAATTTTAAGCTTAAAAGCTTGTTACAGTGGCTCTAAGCGTAGTAAACTTTGACATGTAACATATTTCACCGAGGTTATTATCCTATTGAAATTCAAATCCTGTGACTATTCAATTTGATACTTCAACTTCACTTCAAACCAAAAAGCAAGACATTCTCACATGCCTCCTTCCAACTTCAAGATATATTGCGCAGGTTAGTTGGGTCACGACAAATGTGCAAATTTTTCTTTACAATATGCTATATGTACTATTCAATTTGAATTATTTAACTATTTCTTTAGTACCTAGAATTTACTATTCGTACAATCACAGTATGCAGTCACCCGCTTCAATTTGTAAATGTGCCTGCCAATAAGTGATATCTTTCAGCATACTACTGATTTTTACACTGTTTTACTTGAAGAAACATTGCTTTGAAAAAAATGCAGAAAAAAAATGCTATGTCTTCGCAAAATTTGGCGAAAAATTATGTCGACCCTTTCCAGCACAGTTGCGCAACACCGATATGCAGTCTATTTATTGTCAGTGGTAGCGGAGGTGTGGGTTTTGTAGTGTGTTTTAAGTAGCTTCAATAGTTGAGTAACAGAATGAAATTTAATACACTTAGTAATACTGCACATTGCAAATCTATGAGTAGATTTCAAATAGTTGCATTAGAACAAAAGATATGCTATCTCAACAACATTTTCTAGCATAATTTTTTAGGAGGATATACTGCACCTTCTCTTCATTAGTCCTCATTAAACAGAGCGCACGAAACTCGGGACAGAAAAAGATCAGGACAAGTGCTCATTGTCAGCTGAAATTTTATTGCAGAATCAGACACCCATCGAAACCGCAATAAAGAGGAGAAAGAAAAAAGAAAAGGAAAGAAACCAGAACGAAAAAAGGACATGTGTCTACGTTAAGACACTACACCTCTTGTACAGGAAATGATACTACGTTTTCTGTGCAAGAGGCGTACTGTACAGAATTCCTGTTTCATGTGGCAGGTATTACATAGGCCAGACTGGCAGATGCTTCAACGTTCGCCTGCAGGAGCATGAAAACAAAATCGGGAACACTGAAATTGACAGACACTGTGTTCCACTGTTCAGTCAGACAGATGTGCTGTATCGGCACCGGAAAAAAACTAGAGAAATCGTAGAGGCGGCAGAGATAGTGAGGGCAGGTGACAGGTGTGTTAGTATCCCTTCCATCCTGTTATCTGTTAAAAAGCATGAATTCTTGGCGTAGACACGTGTCCTTTTTTTGTTCTGGTTTCATTACTTTTTTCTTTTGCTCTTTTTCCTGTTTATTGCAATTTCGATGGGTGTATACATGCTCTGATTCTGCAACAAAACTACAGTTGATAGTGAGTGCTTGTCCTGATCTCCTTCTGTCCCGTATTTTGTGGGCTCTGTTTTATGAAGACCTATAAATAACCAACACGCCCAAACCTTCTCTCTTTTGAAGTTCTCTTAAAAAAAAAAAAACAGGGTATGCAATGAGCCTGCCAGAAAACAGGTGTAGCCGATGATGCTATTTACATACTTACAATGTCATGCACAAAATTATAATTATTTGCAAGTATAAAGCAATAGCTTTTCACACATATTTGCATCTGTTGATTTTGCATTCGAAGTTCAATGAAAACAAATTAGCACTGACGGCTAGGCTGGCAGTTTTGCCACATAGCTCGCTTTTGTGTTTGACAAAGCTAGGTTGCTAAAAAAACACCTGAAGAAATATGCTCTCACAAGTTGAACATTTTTCGTTCTAGAGCAGATAATAAAAATCTATTTGGATACTAGAAATATGCAGAAAAATCTTCATTCAGTAAACACAACTAATAAAGAACATTTTTTTCAAAAAGCATGCACATATTGAAGTGAGAATGAAAGCTGCTCTTGCCTTTGGGGTGGAATGTTCTGGAGTTGTACCACACTAGGCCTTCAAAGAGTCACCCATGCTGATTTTGGCAGACTGAAATCACAGAAGGATAATTGCTTTTTCACATGTTGCCAGTTAGAACCATTGCAAGAGAGCCCCGCCACAGTGGTCTAGTGGCTAAGGTACTCGGCTGCTGACCCGCAAGTCGCGGGATCGAATCCCGGCTGCGGCGGCTGCATTTCTGATGGAAGCGGAAATGTAGCTCAGATTTGAGTGCACGTTAAAGAACCCCAGATGGTCGAAATTTCCGGAGCCCTCCACTACGGCGTCTCTCATAATCATATGGTGGGTTTGGGGTGTTAAACCACACGTATCTCTCTAACCATTGCAAGAGAGCATGCACTGGTCGCTATGACATTACTTGTTATGTGCTCCTCAACAGACAAATCAGAGCAGCATGTCCTCATTTCCTGTGGTGAAAGTCCGTTAATTTGAAAAACTGAATTAGTTTAACATGTACATCGGTCCTGGCCAGCATATTTGTTTACTGCAATCAAACTCTCATTAATTTGACTGTTTTTAACTGCAGTCCAGTTAAACTTGGACGATCCTCAAGTTGGGAATGATGAAGATTGCGGCTCACACTGTCCTTTTTGCAAGTGCTGAAGTTACACGTTCATCGAGAAAAAGTGCATTGGTGAGGTTTCTTCAATGTTTTCTAGATACATTTGATAATTTGGCATTTGGTTGATTTGGACAGCTGCTCCAGTCCTGTGAAATTATGAGCTTTCGCTGAGCCACAATCGGGGATTCAAGCGGTGAGAGGATGTCACCCTCTGGCACTGGTAGCTAGAATATCAACTTGCTGTTAAGAAATAATATTTAAACCTGCAGGGGTTTTACATGCCAATACTACAATACGAGTCACATTTGGGAAATTTCGACCACTTGGCAGTAGAGCTAAGTTCAACTCTCTAGGTTTGCGCCTCTATCAAAATACAACTGCTACAATCGGAATCGAACCTGCATCTTTCAGTTCAGTAGTTGAGAATTATGACTGCTGCACTATCAAGGCAACCAA
Organism: Rhipicephalus microplus; assembly: GCF_013339725.1. Lineage (NCBI taxonomy): Eukaryota > Metazoa > Arthropoda > Arachnida > Ixodida > Ixodidae > Rhipicephalus > Rhipicephalus microplus. The sequence continues at coordinate 122,169,911 of NC_051175.1, read as the reverse complement.
TTATCTTGATAGCAGAGTGGCAGCACTGATGCCTGAAACAGGGTGCCATTTCAATAATATATTGACAAAGTAAATTTTGTAAAACCAGCGACGCAAAGAACATTCGATCTACATTCCGAAAGGGAAGAGATGACAGTGGGGGCTGTAACTTTTTACAAATATGATTATAGCATCAGCAGTAGAGTTCAATAACAGAATCAGACACTGAAGACTAAATACAAGTTAGCTGGTCAAAATGTCGGCTTTGAAGTGTTCTACTACAAAAATAATGCAGTGGCTTAAAAAGAACAAGAAGACTAACACTAAATAGAACATTCACTGCTTATGAAGAGAGGCTCAGGGGTGCAACAGCCGAAATGAAATTCGGAGCAATTTATGGAGCAGCAAAAGGTTACTATATTACACCACTAAAATAGAAATTTAGAGCGGTATGAAAAAAGAAGGCTTGCATTTTAAATATATATATATATATATATATATATATATATATATATATATATATATATATATAAAACAAATCATTCGACAACACCTCAACAGCTAGAGTGAATATGAACACTGCTGTTTCAATAAAAGTGGTATTTTGAACCACCCCACTCGGCAAACAATGAGGAAGTCTACATTAGTACCTGCCACACTTGTCAAATCCTTTGACAGAATTTGAGGATTCAAATGTGCATCTGCTAGGCTGGCAACCTTGAAATGTGTAAAACTGGGGAGTAGGTGTGGCAAAAAAAAAAGGGTGCACAGTTTTGTTTGATTTTTTGGGGACTGGCGAAATGTCATACAGTGCTTCAACAATCATATTAGTACAGTGATGACTAACAGCAACAGCATCGGGGCTCTAGTGCGCGAGGAGTTAGGGAGAAGAGGAGGACGACGAGATGCAGAATGAAGCAGCTGGCCTTGTGAAGAGTCTATTGAGTCTATTTGCGTCTACAGTACACACAATTATGTAGCACACACACACACGTGAGACAACAAACTGTGCTGTGCCCCACGACTAGTGCTAACAGCCCCTTCCAAATCTTGAAACACTTTTCAGCAGGCCAACGGTGTACGGTGGCAAAGGTGGTTTAAGCGACCTTCTGCAGGGGTTAGAACAAGGCCAAGATATCCCCCCACCCATTCCTGTTCTTTTATTTACAATCGGTTTAGGTTTAGGGCACAATTTCTTGGCTTGCTTGCAAGGTGCATTTGACTATATAAAGCAACAAAAGCATGCAGCCGTTGACCCAGCAATGGCACCCGATATCTATCACATGTGTTGTTCCTATGGCAACCAATGTGGTCGCAGGCATTGTCGTCGTTCCTGGCACGCCGAGTTTGCTCCCGCACAGTAGCAGCAGTTTACGCTTGCAGCTTTAGTTCCTACCATGACATGGCCACATTTGCTGATAGAAAAATTCACATTTCCCACAGAGTGTTGCTGGCTACAACAATGCATTTTGCATCATCCCGCTGATATCCACTGCTGTAATGTGATGTTACTTTATCTGGTCAACCACGTTTCGCGAGTGTCCTGGCCTAATGAGTACGTGTCTTACAGGGTGGTTTAGGGTCAATGTGCCTGGATTCCTGGATTGATTGATGACGCAAGGTGGCCAACGTGGCCTCCACTTCTCGCCGAAATGAGCGCAACTGAGAAAATTTTAAGGCTGGTCAAGAATTTTGGTGCAGTGTGGGGCGATTCGGCAAATTTTATATCTTTCGTGCATTGGGAATTGTATGAAGTTAGTACAATTGGCGCAGCTGTTGCATCCCTGCAGGTTATTCCGTTCAGAAAAGAAACAGCAGAATCTAAATTTGAAGGAGCAAATTCAATAGGTAATACAGCTGAATTATGTGGTTTTGCAGAGTTGCGAAAAGCTTACCCATTACTTGCCAAAATGGCTTTCGGTCCTGATATGAGGTGTGCAGTGCTATAAGAGTACAGTTTCAATAACAGCAAAAAAAAAAAAAACAAAAAAAGGCCCAAGCATAGGTCGGCAAAACTTGTGGAGCGCAGTCAGACTTACTCATGAAATATATTTTTAGCTTTGGACTCACTCGAACTCAGACTCACAAAAATTTTCTTCAGCTGGTCTCAAACTCACCAAAACATTACTCACGGCTTGATCAGAGTCGGATTAAGTCAACTCATGAGTCCATAAGCCTACAATTGGCTTCTTCGACCATGGTGTCGATGCTCTTTAACACCTTATCTTACGTAATCAGTGCTTTTTTTGGTGTTCGACATAGTATCTTCGAAAAATTGTGATAAGTACATGATTAAGATGCAAAAATAAAAGAAAAAAAATGGCAACCCTGTGGAATTAAAGGCAACTCAATCATAAATTATGCATCTTTTAGCTCCTTTCTTGGTGTGATACAATTTCACATGCTAACCAGAAACAGCTGAAAATGTTTCACTCTCAACTATTTTGGGCTTGTATCTATACAATAGCTCCTTTTTTTAACGAGGCATGCTTGGAAGAACGAGGCACATGAGGCAGAATGATGAAGGATGATGTACGATGTTTACCGGTGCAAGGGCTATTTCATGGCCCAAGAGCGCCAAAAGATAACGAATGCGAACAATGGTTAAGTTTAGTAGCTACTGTATAGGGGCCTAAAATTCCTCACGTCAAAGGCGAGTAAAATGTATGAGTATTAAGATCATGACAGTGAGATGCCATGTGTACAGTGCAGATCAATAACAAGTGGTGGCAATGAACTATGGAGAGATGGCTTAGCAAGATGCCTCATCAACAGCTTTTGTTTCACATTACACATGACATGAAGCCGAAGGAATCACCATTGTTAAATTAATTATACAAGTCATTACGTATGTTAAGTAAATGAGGCCTAACTTACCATGATGACGGCCACAATTAGGCCAAACAAGCCAATGGCACTGGCAAAGATCTCCACAATAAGAAGCTTGACAAAGAGTGCTGGGTTAGCCGCATCAGCAAGCGCAGCACCCGAGCCCACCACGCCCACAGACATCCCGCAGAAGAGATTGCTCAGGCCAACCACCAGGCCTGCTCCAAACATTATGTAACCTGTAAGTACAAAAGAGCGGCAAGACAAGTCAATCGACAAAAAAAAAAACTTAGAGGACGCTTGAGCTTCTCAGGACAAAATGTGGCATAGTGCTAACACTCACGGACATTGAAGAAACAAGCGGGATGCTGTTCTCTCTTGCAGATCCGTGCATGTTAGTGCTATGCCACATTTTGACACCTAAGATTTGCCTTCAAGAGCAGAACACAGTAGTGTAATTGAGCCACCTGTGCAATTGGGCCCCATGACTTTGCTAGCTGTAGATTGGCGGTTTCAATACAAAAGTTAGGAGTACTGGGATCTGGAGATGTAGTTAAAATTATTGTTAATACTGCTGTTCAACATTGTATTACTACTGAGAAAGTGTCTGATTTATTTTTATTTATTTCTGGCATGTTTGATTAGTAATTGAATTAATTTCAAAGTTCCCTGTTCATATGTACCCACTAAAAGGGGCTGTAACATGATCAACCACCAAATTACGGTTTGCAGTGAAAAATGGAAAAAAATAGGCCTATTGTGCCTGCACGTGTATGAAAAATTACACCATTGCCCACTAAAAGGGAGCCATGCAAAGCAGCGCATGGGTCGACTTAAAAGTTGCGCTCATCATGGGCACCTTGCCCGATGCCAATGCGTCCATGCAAGTGGAGTACACTATGAATCCACTGTAGTTTCTGTTGCTCGCCCTGAACTCTTGTTGGAGCATGCCACATGAAAGCACACCACACGGGAACATGTGGGTTCATCAAGCGTCTGCAGAATCTCGTTCCCCGACACTGTCATGTGATAGCTGAAGGAGTGTAAGGGAGAGAGACCACAGCCTCTTACGCAGGCCGAAATGCTCTAGCACATGAGTGGGTTCTGGCAGTACTGGGGCCAGCTGTTGCGCATGCCCGGTAAGGGTGGTCACACCGCACACCACCTAATTGAACTCTATTATAAGTCGCTTCACATCTAAATACACTGGAAAAGAATATTTCATTGCAAATTGAGCACTTAAAGTTGCCAGCTATAAACCCTGCCTACTGCCGGCGACCTTCATTTTGCCATGGTGTGTGTGACGTCATGTGCTTATGGAGTGCAGCCATCGTCCTCTACCTAAGTTTCAGCTACTGCAGATTATTTCATTTTAAATGCCAAGCTGAATGAGGCTGCAATAGCTCCATTGTACGCACCATGAAACGATATTATTCGCCAGAATACAGATGCTTGCAAAACATATGGCTTGTTACGTCACAGCTTGAGAGTACACTAGTGTAGTCAGGTGCTCGCGTTGCTTGTGCGCCTCTAAAAATACTCATTATATGAATAAAACCACATACCGCCATTCATGAGCGAAAATTTAGTGTCACTGCCCCAGATGGGTACAAGGGTTTGGGTGTAATCCTGGGAGCAGGCAAAGATGCCTTTTGTAGCAGGCTTGGAGCAGCAAGAAAGAGGTTTTGGAGCAGGTTTGCCAGAAAGGCCACCCTGATAGCAAGTTTAGCGCACTAAGAGAGAACATTCTGAACAGATGTAGCCCTGTTTCACAGAACTAGTTAAGCAACATTTGTCCAACCCTGCATTTCTTAAACCCTAAGCTACGTTGTGCTTTATCCTAAGATAAATTATGCCATAACCTTGCTATTGTGAAAGCAATTACATGTCATGGATACTCTCAACAGGTTGTTGCTTTTGGCGTTATGTCCAGTATAACGTCCACATTGATAACGTCCATCCACCATTATACTTGTTACCCATGGGTAGAAGTGCGTGAGCGTGGCGAACGAATGCGGCTGATGCAGAGATCGAATGGGCCAGCCCATTTTCTTCACTCTGTGGGTGCACACAATAACATAAGCCCAATCAGAAGGATTGCCATCTAAGCTGAGAGGAAACGCCCTGCCAGTCTTGAACAAGCATGAAAGAATATGAAAGGGGGGGGGGGAGTTGTCGCTCGAGCGGCAACAGTGACCTTTGCTCTAAGGGCGCAGTTATAATCGCAGGCGCATGCGCTAGCACAGCAACCATCAGCGGGTCGCTTGTGTACACTTCTACAGGCTCATCGCAAAGAGACTGCGAAGAGTTGCTCTCTGTGAAGCGGCTTTATTCTTTTAGAGCCGCGCCTCGTAGTTACATAAGATTGGATTCAAGAGAGCCAGCATCACTTCATGTCAAGTTTTTAACCTTAACATGTGCAAGTGTTAACCAAAGAATCTATAAGTGCCGTATGGAGCACAGCAGGGAAGTGAACAAGAAAATTTTCACTGGCGCTCTATGAGCAGTCTTGTGCATTTGTCTTTGTTAGGCAGTTCCAGGAACCATACACCAAACATCCTTTTCTTTTGAGCACTGTTACCGTCATCTTTTTCTTTTTCTAATCACTGCCATCAAGTTAGGCTTATGTGAATACTGAATTTTAGGTTCGAAGTGAATTCGAATCGAATAGTGATTTTAGTTGATTGATTGATGATTGATTGATGATTGAATTGAATTCGAATAAAATACATCACGTATAAACAAAAATGGGCATATTTATCATTACATAACTAACTTGCACAATATGTTTTTTTTTTAACAAGGCCTCCATGCAAGAGCTTTTTTATTTTTTCCATACAAAAGAACTCGAAACAACTTTTAGAAGTAGCATAATTTTACTTTCAGTAGGATGCAAGTGATAACCTCTAAAATATGCAACATTATTCGTTGCAGTTAGAGTCTATAAGCCAGAAAAACAAGCTTTTAAGCTTAAATATGATCAATCATTTTGAGTATAAGTGACCCTGCAACAGTGTTTCAGTAGCCATGGAATGAATTCACTAAAGAAGCTTATTGCCTTATGAATTAACCGCCCAAAAATTTTTAGAATCTCTCCAGTATGAGCAGAGTCACAAAGATTTGCCACATGCTGCAATTGCATTCTCTTTTCTCGTCCCAACGAAAGCGCTTGAAGCAAAGCCGGAAGAGATGGCATAGGGAAAGAAAATACGTCACGTGAATCTTGTGACCTTGTGCACTGTCTCTTTTTTTTTTTTCTTTGAATACGCGGCTTATCAGTGCGATTGCGCATGTAGGCGTGGACATGTCGTGGCCACCCGCAGTGGCCCCAGTAACGACCGAGCAACCCATGCTCAAATCAGCTAATGGCTGGCACAATGGCTGTGACGAGTGATTTTTGATATTGTGGTGTCATTTGCCGAGAGAAGAGAGCAATTTTTATCTGACTTTGAAAATTAATTGTCAATTACACATCACGTGCTGCGCTATAATATTTGGCTCGCGTGTTCTCCGTTGCCTCAACTACCAAAGGGCAGCATTTGCTGACCGTGCCCAAAAATTATTGCAGGACCCCTTTGAGTTTGAAAAGAGCCTCGTGGCAAAGCAAATTTCTCCTGGATAAGTGCTTTCATGGCTTTGCACCACTGTACTGCAGTGAAAACACCTTTATAGGCAGAACATGTAGTTTAGTATACACCTATTCGTTCATGTCGAATATTTCGAAATTTTTGATAATTTAAATTCCAATCGAAGCAAATTTGAATACTTTACTATTTGTTTGAATATTCGAAGCATGTGAATATTTGCACCAGCCTACATCAAGTTATTAAAAAAAAAAGTTTGATTGCAAGGGCGAAGCAATGAATGCAATTGCAACAAATTGTAATATTACACGAAGTAAGGCCAACTCTTTTGGATCCGCATAACTCTGCAAAAGGCATGTGTAATATGGCTGTGCCAGGAGATTCTGTTTTCGCACGGTCACTTCGCGTTGAAGACGCAGCACGTAGAAGGGTTCCATTTGGGTTGATCGGATAACTGTCCAGATTGAGCGCACCATCGACTGCACCCTTGAAACCAAAGTTCACAGCTGTTGCTTGAACGATCAGAGCTTTGGCGAAACAGAAACATTTTGATGAAACAGAAAACTCAATTGTTTCAAGCACGTTTTCGGTCATGGAGCTTGGTGGCCCCCCACACCTTGCCACTACATTCGGGTGCTGCGATGCAGTGCGGTACTGATAAACCAGTTTGGCGCACTAGGGAAAGTTTAGCGCAGGATGGTGCAGATAAACAAGTTTGGAGCTCAATGGTGCAAATGGTGCAGCTGTTGCACCCTTGCTCCTTTAAAGGGGCCGACAACCGATTCTTTTTCGACTCAATTTTTTCGGCACCACAGAAAGCTTACCCTTCGCAGTGTTCGTAGCTGCAGTAGTTAATCCCAAAAACATGTATTTATTTTACAAGCCATATTTTTTTTTATCAGAAAGGCTCTGAACATGGATGTTCCTTTTGTCCAGCAACGCTGAAGATTATTAGCGATGCCGGTAGCCTTTCAAAGACCTGTGCATGCTCTTGTCTGCTTTCGCAGGAGTTCCTGTAACTATGCTTAACCACATTTATTTGAGCTTTACAACTATATTGAAAATAACAAGCTATTACAATGAAATGGGGCGGCTTCATACAGGTTCTCATTATTTGAACTGCAGAACATGGGCGTGCGCCCAAGGTTGTTGGGCCTGTGCAGTCACCGGAAATGTCACTGCGCATTTACTGCGCGGCCGTGCCGAGTAGCACTACAATTTCCAAGACAAAGTGTAGGTAGAAAAACCACGTCGCCCAAAAATCTTGGCGACCTGTAAACTGTGTGCACCGTTTTATGAGCACGCAGAAAAGTTGCTCAGGAAGTGCTGATGAGCATGAGATCATTACGTCATGCGAAGGCAGCGCCACTTCAAAGCTTATTACTAAGGCAGGTCTATATGTACATTGTTATGGAGTAATATTTTTCACTATAATGTTACAACCAATACTTCAATACAAACATAAAAATTGTTGACTGTGTACACTCATCGACAGTCACACGACAGGGTCCATCAAATAACTAGTTTCTGCCACCAGGTGGCACCACAAGCTATTTCGGCGAATTTCGATGAAGAAATATATAAATCCACTTTTCAAGAGAAAAAGAGGGTTAGTTTTAGTCACTACAACGGACAATTTTTCCATCCGTGCAGTCATCCCATTTCATGTTCCGGGCAGTTGTTGGTCCCTTTAAGAAATTCACACAGCAGGTGCTGCTAGATTTCCTTCTAGGTATTATTGTGAGAAACTCATGGCAGTAATAAATGCTGAGTCATACCCGACATGTAGTTGAGTGCCTTCTGTTTGTAGTCGAGTGTGTCGTCGTTGAATCTGTTGATCTGGCCCTGAAGAACAATGGCCATGATGATGCCATAGATGGCGACGGCTTCGCAAAAGATGATGGAGACTAGGTTCTTGGTGCGAATGCGTGGGGCCTTCACACCCCCACCCACGATGCTCACGCCTGTTGTGAAAATGCCACTGCACGAGAATAGATTTTTTTATCAATATCCCGAAGAGACTTGACCAAGTTTTTGCAGCACTGATAAAAAACATAATACACACAAATGACTTTCGCTGACTTCCAACTGAAGTTTACTGAGTAGCACAAAGCCAGTTTTTATACATGTTCACATGTTATCAACAACATGAAGCGCAATCACTGGTGACCAAACAAAAACTGCATTTCTCGGCCAGTTACACTTGGAGCAATTACACGAGCACTGACTGAATTTTGACACCGTTCAAAAAATGTTTTTCGTTTCTTTGGTATGCAGCTTTAATGTTATTCAAACACTGGACTCAGACAATGGGCATAAAATACTTTACTTTGATGTTAAGGTTTTCGTCACTGAGCATTAGCAAGCCAGCCTTGCAATGGAAATTATCTCGACAAATCAACACAATTCCGCTAAGTTTGCAATCTCAGCGTCGTGCGTAAATCGCAGAAACTGCTGTTGGGATCACTGGACGAGACGTTTATACGCACCATCAGCAGATCTGCCTCTATAAAGTGGCCTGTCTCGCCATGACACCACACTGACATGACATGTCACTGGGAAACCTCTCCTAAACTGAAAGTGCTTTTTTGAGGTATTACAAAGATATTGGTGCATTCCCAGGCATCACAGTTTCATATTTATGGTTCTAGACACCACAGATTTCATCTTAAAGAGACTATCCGAATATATTTAGAACTGATGTTAGTACTCCTTTAGGCAGTCGAAATCTATTTCCCAATGTGAACAGTTTTTGTTTGGCTGTTAGCAATTTCATTTTCGAGTTGTTGATAACATATGCACATGTATAAAAACTGTCTTCATGCTTCTCAATAGATTTTAGGTCAAAGTCAATGCATTTCTGTGTAGTTTATGTATCTTCTACAGCCCTCGTTTTTTAGCGCTACAAATACTCAGTATACATATATAGACATGTACCAACCAACCCATCAACGGAGTCTTCTCAAACAAACACTGAAATGAAGAACCCAATTAATACAAGAATGTTTCTTGCAAGTCCACGAACAATAAGCCAGTGGTAAATAGTTTGTCTTAGATGTTAACATTCGACAGAAGTCTGTCTGGTTGGGTATAAAAACTGGGAGATGACTAGAAGTTTTTGAAGAAACTTGCCGTTTCGAAACCGACTTGGTTCCTTCCTCAGGGGGGACTGCCGGACTACAAAGCAGCGGCGTCTTCAAAGCACTCAAAGGAGGGTTACTACCCGCTCCGCGAGTGCTTTCAAGACGCCACTGCTTCGTAGTCCAGCAGTCTCCCCTGAGAAAGGAACCAAGTCGGTTCCGAAACGTCGAGTTTCTTCAAAACGTTTTGGTTAGTTTAAATCATCTCCCAGTAAATAGTTTGTATATATACAAAGCTCGCCGTTAGTGACATAAATAGCATGACCAGTGTGGCCTAGCTGGTTAACATAGCACAACGTGGAGTGGTGTGGCCTAGCTGGTTAACATAGCACAACGTGGAGTGAAGGGTCGCTGGTTCGAATCTCCGGTAAGGCGCCTTAGAATTTTTAGTTTCTAATTTATTTTTTTTTGTGCCTTTTCTAATCATATATACATACATATACATATCAGGGACATAAAAACAGCGGCTGAAATCAGCTGAGAGTGTCCATATAATTTCTATCGTAATAAAATTAGTCCCAAGCGGATCCAATGACGACCGTATCTGCTGTAGCTGTATTTTTCTATGTGAAATGGCCCCACTTGTCTATGCTTTTTCAATAGAGCTTATTCCTCCTCCTCCTGCATCTCGCCTTTCATTACATTAGCACCTCTAGTCCCACACATGCGATATTTTTGAACGTAGTTAGAAAAATAAACAAAAATTATTTCGTTGAAAAATTGGTGCAGTTTTATTCAGAAGAGGTTCTACAACTAGACAGGAAAAAAAAATGTTTCAATCATTTTGGCAAGTGTTTCCGTTTTTTTTTTTTTTTCGCCGCTTCTTTCGCTTGCGAAAGGGTTAAAAAGCAGGGCAAAGCAAGAACTGCGTTTTTAGAATTTTGCCCAAGATAATGTTATGCCCCCACTACCAAATTATAACAGGTGGAATCCAACTGACATTTGAATATTTAAAAAAGTTGCAAACATGATTTAATGATCACAAATTGAGTGACGAATTTCTCCAGTGGCTCCATTGCCTTTCCAGTACCTTGCATTTCTTCCGATTCGAATTGAAGCTTATTTGTCCTGAATTCTCACGTAATCAGGAGCAGAGCTTAAAGGCTATACAGCCTGACAAAGGGGCCTCTGTTCCTAAATGCAGTTGGGCACGTGGGCCACTGAGCATCCCAATACATGAAAAATGTGTTTCTAGAAATGGCAACACAACAAAGATTAGCATGGTATTATTATACAATGTCAAATAAAATGCAAGAAAACAACTTAATTGTTATGCAGTGTGAAATCAAGCATAAGAAAGAACATCATGTAACTCAAATCGATGAAGATGCTAAAGGTCAAAGGGTAAGCATACTCAATATCATGTGGCATCGGGATGGATTTGATAATGGTGTTAGAAGGTTCAAAACTCAAATCTACGCAACCATGTAAACAATTTAATGCTGTAGGTATTTGATGATCAACGTGTTGTCATATTTTGTCCTTAATGTCGAGATCTTCTGTAGAGCTGACACCATAGATGTCATTAAATCAAATCTCATCCGCTATAATGCCGTTAGTGACATCACCTTTAGTGACATGGTGGCACAAACAGTCAGTGGAGGGACAACATAGTAGTATGCAGTGCCTACCTTGCTGCGCCAACAACCGAGAGTGAGATGGACAGACCAATCCCGAGGCAGCACCACATGTACGGCGATATTCCTTCCAAGAGCCTATAGAGCAATGAGCACTCGGTGAATGAAAAGACAGAGGTACACAATGCAAGGCACAGTGCAAAAGCACGGGAGAGCATACTTAGTAACTGCTGTGGCTTATGTCGTTAAAAAAACATACGTCCTTGAAAAAACACCTCCTTCAGGTGCACTGGGTATGAATGAGTTGCATTCACGCACCACGATTCCAAGGCACTCGATGTTACATTCCAAGAAAGAAAAAAAGCAGTGTGCTAGTTTATGCGAGTTTCAGTAATTAAGTGTAGTTAGCAGGTACTTAAACTCTTCAATATTCTGCAGTCAGTTGTGTGCCATTTTCTCATAAAAAGAATAAAATCAGGCTCCAAGTGTGCGCACAATTAATCTCCAGTTGCATTAGTTTCAACAAATGAAAAGTAATAGTTTTGAAGTTGGTTCTGGGACACAACAGGTGCAATCATCCGTCGAACATCGCGATGCCCTCATAAAAGTGATCGACTAAAGACATACGCAGCACGACTTTTAGTGAATTCATACAGGCCATGGAGAAAGTTCATTTCATTCTATGAGCAATTTATCTTGCTCTCTTTTCGCCCTTTCCTAGTTTTGCAGAACCACAATTGATGCACGAGGATAAGCTCACTTAGAGCCACGTAACACCACACCACAAAGGCGTGTCTTTTAGGTATATCACAGTTGAAGAAAATGTACACTCGCCAACTGTAAAAGAACACGAAACAACATAACTGGTGTTTCAGCAGTCAACACGAGTGCCTTGTTCACAATGAACGAATCCACAGTGCTCGTTATGCATCAAAAGATGCAATTTTCTTGCATGTATCTCAGGGAGTGAACCCCATGTCTGATTAATCGTGTTAGGAGTAAATTGTATGCGGATTGATTCGGCGACCAGGCAGAGTGATAACAGCTGAATTTATTCTCAAACAAACAGAGCCACCAGAGATAACGTTCAAATATTCGATGCCGCATGCATAAATGCAGACGCACCTAGCCACAGATCAGTATATCGACAGTTGATGCTCTCTCTGCCGCCATCAGTGCACGCTGTGCATTGCTGTAGTTCGACCTCTAGTCTCCCGGCCACAGGATCGGCCAAATAAAGAGTTTCATCTTGGAAACGCTGACTTCTGCCTTCATCAACATCATGACCCCATAACAATATTTTGCGTTAACTGGAACTATTTGTCAAACTTTCACAACACAGTATGCATGTGAAAAAAAGAACGCTACAGCCTACTACCCAATGCTGGCACAGCAGACAGCTATTGGCAGACTGAGTGGAAGTCATAATAACTGATCTTACCCCTAATTCAAAGACCAGTGGCTTATAGATAAGCAGGTGGGAAAATGATTACAGATGCCACAAAATATTCTAAGGCACACAATATTACATTCCAGTAAAGAAATTGACGCAATTGGTTGTTTGGCGTGAGTTTCAGTCATTAAATGTAATTAGAATAGAATAAAATACTCTATATCCAGTAATGTACAATTTTGATTGATATGTGGGATTTAGCGTCCGAAAACCACACTATGATTATGAGAGGCGCCGTAGTGGAGGGCTCCGGAAATTTTGACCACCTGGAATTCTTTAACGCGCACCCAAACCTGCGCACACCGGCCTACAGCATTTTCGCCTTCATCGAAAATGCAGCCGCCGCAGCCGGGATTCCATCCCGCGACCTGCGGGTCAGCAGCCGAGTACCTTAGCCACTAGACCACCGCGGCGGGGCAATGTACAATTTTGACATATAAAGTATGAAAACAGGCCCCGAATGTATGCGCAATTGGTTTTAGGTTACCTTCATTTGGATGAAAAAAAATAATAACGTTTGACGTTGGTTGTGGAACGCGGCAGGTCGACTGACCCGTCGAACATCGTAGTGCCTTCACCAAAACTGATCGGCTAGTCATAAGCAGCATACTGTGGCTAAGTTAAGATATACTGACTATAGAAATGGTTCAGTTAATTCAATGACCAACGTATCTAGCTCCCTTTTTGGCATGTTTGACACAACTAGCTTAAACAGGTTGAGTACACAAACGCCGCTGAATGGAATAATGTATACCTGAATGTAGTAAAGACTCACACTACGCAAACAGAAAGCAACTTACCATCCGAAATCTAGCCTCGAGCCTTTTCCCGAGAGGATGTAGTACAGGGCTGAAAGAGAAAGATAAGGAGCGACATTAGCAAGGTAGAAGCTCATCTTGCGTGCGCATTGAGTAAGGCCCGGCTGCTGCAGCGCCAAAAAGAAAAAAAAAAAGCCGAAACTACGCAAGATAGATTGCTCGACTAGTAACAATATGCGGGAAAAACTCCGCCCAACAACCAGCACTTTCACAGAGCAAGCTTCAGGTGGGTATATGTTCGCAGGCTGAAGAAACTACCTTACCAACGCACAGGATCACAAAGCTGGTTATGCTGTAAACAGTGTACTGAGCTCTCGCTAGCAGGCCCATGCTGTTTTACTAGGTTCTTGAAATTTCTTCCACAAAACAGACTGTCTATGCAGCTGAAGCGATGAGAACAGCCCGGCTTTGAAACGTCGGGGTCAGCCCCACATCAATCGAGCGAGTCTCATGACATTCGCAACGAGTAAAACGCGATGCGTATCGAAACGGAAGTAGTTGAGAGTTATTTTGGTACGTTGATCTCCGAATATGCGCACGAGGCGTGTATTGAGTGTACAGTAAAACATTTGTTCGTATTTATTAATTATAAAACCTTTTGCTAACAGACGGAACAAATGAATAAATGTTCTCTGACCGCCGCTCGGCTGCTTCGCCGGCCGAAGCACATCCGCGCATCGTTTTTGGGCGGCCATGATGCATTGTACGAGCGAGTGTCCGGAGTAAGTCGGAGAAGTGAGATCGCAGTAACGTGTGCGTCTCTGAAGAACTACAGCGAGATCGTGGTGAAAGTAAGTCGCAGTTCTTTCGTCTAGAAGCGCGAGGCCGCGACGAAAGTGTGCTCGTCGTATCGTCACCCAGCGCTCGTGCACGCAGCATGGTGAAGCGCAAGAACCGGGTGGTGTTGGAGTCCAGTAGCGGTGAGAGTGACAGCCCGGACGACTTGGACGGCGAGTTGCTTCTACTCGCTAAGAAGAAGAGGTGTGAGTCGGAGAGCTCGCCGCTGAAGTCTCAAGCAGCCGACGAGGTCTCCAAACCTGGCGGCGCGACCGCGTACAGCGACTCGGAGACGTCCGAGAGCGACGACGACTGGACCGTGGACGGCAAAGGTGGCGGAGCCAAGGCACGCAGCAAAGGCAAGCTGTCCAAGAAGACGGCGCGGAAGAACCGCTCGTCCGGCAGCGAGGCGGAGAACAAGAGCGACGCGTCGTCGTCGTCTGAGCCCGAGGAAGGCGAAGTCTCGGACTCCGGCGGTGGTTCCTCGGCGCCGGCCGGCGGCAGTGGCAGCGATGACGACGATGAGGACGATCTCGAGGAAGAGGAGTTCAACGATGGCTACGACGAGAACCTAATGGGGGACGAGGAAGACCAGGCGCGGCTGGCACAGATGACGGAGAAAGAGCGCGAGCAGGAGCTCTTCAATCGCATCGAGAAGAGAGAAGTGCTAAAGACGCGGTTCGAGATCGAAAAGAAGCTGAGGTTAGCCAAGAGGAACGAGCAGAAGCGCAAGGCCAAGAAGGAGGAAGGCAGCTCCGCCAGCAACAAAGGCGGTGAAGGCGTGCCGGCCAGCTCCAGGTGCAAGGAGAGGCGACGCATGGTGGAGGAACGAAAAGACAGGTTGGACAAGAAGGCGCAGGCCATCAAGGACCTAAAAGCCGAACGCGAGAAAAAGCGCAAGCAGCTTCAGGAACAAATGCTGAAGGAAGAGGAGGAGAAGCGCAAGTCGCAGGAAGAAGAGGAAGCCCAGGCCCAAACATCCAGGAAGCTCAAAGCCAGTGACATCTACTCGGACGACGACGACGACGATGCTTCGGACCGGGATGACGAGCAGGACGATCAGGCCGGAGGCGACACCTCAGAGCGCCGACACTCTTCCTCTTCATCTTCCTCCTCCTCCGAGGACGAAGAGCCGAAACCACAAGTAGCCGCGACGAAGGAAGAGGTCGGCAAAATACGACTGTCGCGTCACAAACTGGAACGTTGGGTGCACGCACCATTTTTTGCAAAGACTGTAATTGGTTGCTTTGTTCGTATCGGCATTGGCTCAAACAATGGTCGTGCCGTGTACAGGGTAGCGCAGATTACCGATGTGGTTGAAACTGCTAAAGTGTACGTCCTAGGTCGTTGCCGTACCAACAAGGGTTTACGCCTGAAGCACGGTAAGCAGGAAAGGGTGTTTCGACTGGAATTTGTCTCCAACCAGGACTTCACTGAATCTGAGTTCTTGAAGTGGAAGGAAGTGATGGCTCTCGAGGGGGCTTCTTTCCCTACTGCTGAAGAGGTCACACGAAAGGTTAAGGACATCCAAGACGCACTCAACTACCAGTACAAGGAGTCGGATGTGGAGACGATTGTGAGTGAGAAGCAGCGTTTTCAGCGCAATCCACACAACTATGCAGTGCGGAAGACTCAGCTTATGAAACAGAAGGAGATGGCCGAGCAGAAAGGAGATCACGAAGAAGCACAGAGGTTATCCGGAGAGTTGGAGCAGCTCGAGGAGCGTGCCCGCGAGTTGGACAAGCAGCGCACGAGCACAATCAGCGCCATCAGCTACATCAATGAACGAAACCGGATGAAGAACATAGTTGAGATTGAACGAGCAATTCTGGAAGAAGCCAAGTTAAATAAGGAAAAAGCGGATGACCCTTTCACAAGACGAAAATGTGCTCCTAGTCTCGTTACGAAAAAGGGGCCGGCAGAGCCCAAGGTGGCCATGCCTGTGCCCGTGAAAAAGCCGGAACAACCAGTCGTTAGTCCGGCTGCTGTCGAACCAACCCGTAAGCAACAAGATCAGCAACCTCATCGGAACGAAGAAGACATGTTCTCCGCTCATGACTTCGACATAAAAATTGACTTGGATATTTCTGTCTCAACGGCACCTTCGGCTGTGGCGAGGCCATCATCGGGTGCAAGGGCGGCCGTTCCCAAACGTTCACTTAACCTTGAAGAATATAAAAAACTGCGGGGACTTATATGACCCTTTCTGCATTGGCGGCCTTTCCTATGGCCGGCAACTGTGTGTGCCGTCATTTATGTCACTACGCTAAGCTATCATCTCTATCGGCCTTACGGTAGCCATGTGCATATTGCTTGGGCACGGGCGCTCTTGTGTTGAGAATTGGGCCACTTGATTGCCAAACAGCTAATTTTTATGCTTATGCAAGCATAGTTTTCTTTGGAGGGATTGTTGTTAGCATCTGCTTGTGTAAAATGTGTTTTTACACCTGTATCCTATGAAGTCTTATTCTTCATTGCTAGTGGTGGCATGTCTTTAAGCACACTGCGCAGTTTTGACTGTTGTACATGTACACTGAAGGCACGTGAGAGATAGATTGGACAGCAGACCACTGTTGCTTGATGCAGCATCCAATGCAAATATGTACAGTCAGGACTGCGTTGTGAAAACCATGAGATCGAGCGCTACTGTAGTGTAACTATGTTTGTGAAGAATCAGCCATTGTGTAGCAACAATCGTTTAATTAATATGCTAAAAAGATTGTGTAAATGAGAATCTTTAGGTGTGGTTTGCCTCTTTACATGTAACCACCATAGGCACTGTACATATTCATTAAACTGTACGAAATGTGGCATCTTGCCAGAGCATGACCAGAGCATGATGGCACCTGGCCTTATACACTTAGTGTCTTGTTTGTTTTCATCTTTCATCAATGTGTAGACTAGACTAAACACTCAATGCCGCAATAAAGCAAAACATGACTTATCCATCTATTTTGTATTATCCGAATAATTAGGCAAATATGGGCCCAATAGTACAGCTTTATGTTAAATTTACACAAATTAGGTACTTCCAAGCCCGTTGTGCTTACTTTATCGTTATGCACCCTGACCCAGATCAAGCATTGCTAGCAGAAAGACTTGAAACATTGCTTGCCTTTAAGAGTACAATGGGATAGCGAAATCTGGGCCCCATGCGTTTTGCCTTTAGCCATGTCGCAAGAACTCTTGTTCATGTAACATTGGCCGTTGGAAACTATTGTAGAAAGTCTACTGTACTACCGTTGCTAAGTGCCCACAACGACATAGTTCTTTCTTGTGCTAATTGGCACCCACTATTCGGTCGTATATGGTGCCACGTGCAGTTGCGCAGCTGCACACATTACAATGGGTTGGCAACTTGAAACTACCTACTTGTCGCGCTGTTCACTGGTTTTGACGCTTGATGCGATTCTGCGATTCTTCCGCACAATATTACCTGCGCTAAGAAGACTCCTTTCACAACATGACAAAGCAGTTCCAGGCAATGATGTTGGTCTGTGGTAAACATCTGCTTGCCACGCACATGGCCTGGGTTCAATTCATGCTGCGAAACCTAATTATTATTATATTTGTATCCATAGGTCGGCAAAACTTGTGGAGCTCACCCAGACTCATCCATAAAATATATTTTTAGCTTTAGCCAGACTCACTCGGGCTGGGACTCGTAGAAATTTTCTTCAGCTGGACTCACTCAGACTAAAGCTTGCCAAAACATTACTCACTCAGACTCGAATTTATTGTTCGATCTTAGTCTCAGTGAGCCCGAGTGACTCCAGCAGGCTAGAAACATCTTCGACTGTGGTGTCAATGCTGTTTGACATCAATACGTTTCGTAATGGGGGCTCTTCTTGGTGCTGTTTGACAGAGTATACTTGAATGTTGGGTCTGAGCGCTTCCTAGCTAGTAAGGTCATTTCTTGTGTAAAAGATGACAGCATAAGATATAACAATCAAGAAATTCCCCGGAAGAGTTGGGGGGGGGGTCAAGGCATCCTAATAGGTTATTAAAGCCTCTAATTAATAAATATTCAAACGGTGTATGAAAGACACTGCTTTGGAATACCTGTGAGTAGACGAGAGTATAAACGTGAATCCAGGTAAGGCTGATAGTAATGCTGAAAGAGACTAGATAAGACCTTAGGTCGACAAAAGAAAGTGGAATTCACTCACGAAAATTTTCTTCGACCGGACTCGCAAAAATATTACTCAAACTCGCTGCTCGATCCGAGTTCGCCGACCTATGTTTGCATCTAACTCGATTTTTCAGTCGCGTACAACATGATGGTTTTATGCTAAAAATGTATTAATATGTAATTTAGTGGCAATCGTGTGGGCAAAGTACCGCATCGGCTTGCAAAAGCAGCTGAAATTTCTAGTGATTGTCTCCCAGAAGGAGGCAGTGAGATGCATGTCCAGCTCCATCAGCTTACGCATGCTGGCTGCAGTGCACACAGCTTGGAGATTTCTGCGAAAGCTCGTAAAAATAGCTCGGTAAACGTGGCCATGCAGCAAGAAAACAAGGCATTAAAAGAAGAAAGTAAAAATCGCCCAAATTTGCACTGTACAAGCCTGGAAACAGCAAAATTAGGTGATTGTGAATCTCTGCAGCTCCTAGGTAGGCCTTACCTGCAGGTTGCTGTTAGGTCGTTGCTGGGCTCGGTGAATCGAGCTTGATTCTCGGCACGGAGAGGTTCGAGTCACAGACATGAGATGGGCACGCTCCGGGGTCTTCTCACAGCCACTGTTGCTTTTCTTGTTTTGTAGTATTTTGTCGGTGCATGTACCTGGGGTATTGGCTCAGTGCCGTCGCTTCACAGCCATTTCTAGTTGGGCTTCCTGTTGCCTCCTTCATTTCTAGTGGAAGTTGTGTAAAGTGGGGTTTAGCCAATTTCTGTGGCACTTATTTACGATAATAGTTTTATCAAAGTCCGCAAAACATTCAGTGGCACATACTGGTTTTTGTAATAACAGTTGCCTTCTTCATTTTTAGTAGATCAGTTTGTTTAATGCCTGTAAATACTGGCACATACCCACTCTGGGGAATTGTCCATGAAAGCTTGTGGCGTATATGTGATGCACTGATTGAGAGCCCATTGTTAAAAGAACAAAAATAATAAATAATAAAATAAATTATAATCAACTAAAAATATTAAAATAAAGATGAATCAATAACAAAAAAAGAGCTAAAACTACATTAGAAGACAAATTTTGAGTAAACCAGACAGTTGAGTTTATCTCATCTGGTCAAAATCGAATGAATGTGCGACTTTCATTCACATTATCAATCATATCACAAGTATTCGTCAAGAATATATTTAAGCAGGCGTTATATTTACATGCGCTTAGAATCCCGAATAAAATTGCATACAATATCAAATACGTTTCTGTGGCAATGTCCCGAGCCAGTGGCGCCGTCTGAGAACATTGTCTGCAGTTAAATTTAAGCCTACTGTGGAAAACGGAACTTCTAGAAGTCTTTTTCTCATGAATGAATGGTTTATATTATTTTTAGTTATAAAGTACTGCAGGCCATAAAAATGGCCCAACAGGAGTTGGAGGTGGTACAATGATAATGATATGACCAATTAATATGTGTACAGGTGTAGAGAAAGAAGAAAAAACAAAGAAAACAACAATGACAGAAAAAATAACTCAGACAGGTGTACAATATATTCGCGGTTTACATAACTTGCACTTCAAAGTAATTTTCTAGAGATTTTAGTACATTTGCAAACTTAATATGGTGCAGCAGTTCATTCCAGTCTGTTATTGTGAGAGGGAAAAAAGAGTACTTGAAGTTGCTAGGGCGCGCAAAGGCAGGTGTGAATTTGTAAGAATGGTATCCTCTAGTAGGACGTGAAGATAACGGAGTGAGGACGTGCGAAAGGTCTATGATAGTGTTTTTCTTAGATAGGTGAAAAAGAAATTTAGATTTAGCTAGTTTCCTTTGGGATTCTAAAATTGACATTTTGTTAATTGTTATTAGTTTTGTTGGAGAGTCAGACTGGCGGAAGTAATTGTAAATAAATCAAACAGCTAATCTTTGGACTTTCTCAAGAATATAATATATTTTTTAGTGTGTGTATCCCAGACTTGAGACGCCTACTCTGAACAAGGCCGGACTATTGTGTTAAAAGCTAGGAGTTTAGTTTTAGGGGGTTAGCTTTTGAGAGTGTGCTTTAGTAACCCTAATTTTCTACGGGCTGATGAGCAAATTTTTTCAATGTGGCAGGACCAATTAAGTTGTTGGTGATTGTGATGCCAAGATATTTATAACTTTGTGTAAGTAAAATTGGAGTTCATTTAATACTGTACGAGTAAATTAGGGGCTGTTTTTTGTTAGTAATGCGCATAGATACAGTTTTCTCTGGGTTTATGTGCATGTCCCAGCACTCACACCAGGTATTAACTGCATCAACACAATGGTTCAATAACACTTGGTCATCTGTGGATTTCACTGAACTAAACAAAAGGCAGTCATTGGCAAACAGCCGCATTTCAACACCATATTTAGCACAGGATGTAATATTATTGATTAGATTGAAAATAGTAGTGGTCCCAGGATGCTACCCTGGGGAACTCCGGAGTTAACGGGAAGAGAATTGGAGTAGGTACCGTTAATATCAACAAACTGTGTGCGAGAAGACAGATACGATGTTACCTATTTAACAATGGTCGAGGGAAAACCAAGCAAGTTAAGTTTGTGAATTAATTTGGAGTGGGGTATTTTATCAAATGCCTTGCTGAGGTCAAGGAAGATGATGTCAGTTTGACCGGATTTATCTAGGACTGAGGAGAAAGAATGTATTGTTATGACCATCATCAGTAGTTGCCAGGCTGTCGCTGAGAAATGTAGCCGGACAGTGCTCCCACGCCTGGAACCGCAGTTCTCTTGGAAACAGTTCCGCGGCGGGGAGCGACAAAGGGATTAGAAGACGGTTCGTGAGCCAACGTCCCCACAAGCCATTCCTCCGGGCCGGCTTGTTTAGTGAGACGGAGAAGCAGACCGACCGCACAGGTCGTGCCTCCGCGATTCAAGTGTCTACTCCTTGGCTGCCCTTCCAGGGAAAGACGGAAGAAGCAATTTAACCGCCAAATTGTTCCGGGAGAGAACCCCATTTCCCCTATCTTCAGAGCATTGCGTCAAGAGGGGCAATAACTATTCGGTGGACCATGTGATACTGAATTATGCCCTGTGGGCGGTGTCTAGTGTGTGTGTGTGATTGACGTTCCAATTACGAAGGAGGAGCCCGACAGGGTTTAAAACGACGCTGCAGAGTGCTGCACGTGGCTCTGAACCATGTAACGGTTCAACCACCACGTTCGTGGTTTGTGAACTCCTTACCTCATGCTGTAAATAATTGTAAATAGTGCCATAAACCTGTTTGTTTTTCGTATCTCCATTTTGTCAGCATTCGTTTCCTCAACCCGAAGCTACACCACGCTACCACAAAAGACCGGGCAGACCCCGGTCCGCAACAACAGGTGCTCAGCGCTGGGATTCGGAGCGACTACTGGAGAACAGCGCCCAGAGCCGCAACAGTATACAGGAAACTAATTGGGTTGTCATGGATAGACCTTTACGGAAACCGTGTTGGAATGGTGATAATACGTCGTGCTCGTTCAGAAAATTAATCATATAGTTGGTAATTATGTGCTCTAGAAGTTTACAACAAGTGCTAGTGAGTGATATTGGTCTGTAGCTAGACAAAAAAGTGTTATTCCTTTTTTAAGTACCGGAATTATTTGAGTGATGCGCCAGTCTAAGGTAACGATACCTTGAGATAGCGATAAACGAAAGATTAGTACAAGAAAGTGAGAAAGCGAATCAGCGTAACGATGTAAAAAAGTATTTGGCAGGTTGTCCGGACCACAAGAAGATTTTGTTTTAAGGTTCAGAAGCATGGAAAAGACACGTTCAAACGTTATGAAGTCAGGATCAATTTTTACTGAATTACTGCCAATGGCACTATTAAATGAGCATGGATTGAAAAAAACAGAGTGAAAGTAACGGTTAAATTCTGTGGCTATTTGTTTCTCATCTTGAATAATTTGATCCCCAAGCACAATGCAATCTGTAGTTTTCTGTTGATTAACTTTGACGTGGTGCCAAAACTTGGCTGGATCACTCTTAAGGAATTGGGGTATTTTAACAGAATAAAATACATATTTGCTGGACCGTATTATTTTGGAAAGCATTCTTTTTAATTTCTGACATGGCAATTCTTTTGAGTTACGCTTTCTCATTCGCTTTACTTTCCATGCAATTTGAATGATTTCTCTAGTTATCCATGAATTGTTGGGATGTTGCTTTTTAGTTTTGTTTGGAATAAAATTGTTGAGGCAATAGCGACAAAGTTATCGAAAGGTATTCCACAGATAGTTTACGTCATCACCAGAAAAGCGATCAAAGGCTACATTGAGGTAATCTAGAACTGTCTAGTCATGGGCTTTAAAAAAATTTTTGAACACTTTCTGTTTCCCGTGCATAATGTCAGATTGATTACCAAGACGGCATCTAAAAAAAACCAATTTGTGGTCAGACAGACCATCATCAACAGACACATGTACGTCAGAAAGGAATTTGCCATGAAACACAAGATCTAATATTGATGATGTATCATCCTGCACCCTTGTCGACACATTCACAGCTTGTTCCAGATCGCATGCCAGCATTAAATCAAAAACAACCTGGTCACTTGAGGATAAAGAGCATAGTTTAGACCAATTAATATTGGGTAAATTAAAAACCTCTGCTAGTATTAGGCGGCTTCCAGAATATTCAACACAGAAATCATAAATTTTAGACAAGAAATCATCATCTGAAGTCGGAGAGCGGTAGTACGTTTCTAAAATAATAGAATTTCTGAAGACGTTTAGTTTCAAACATAAGCTTTCATGGCCATCTATTTGTTTCAAAGGTGTAACTATTACATGAGAGCTCAAAATAACGGTGACACTTCCGCCACGCGATGGTCAGTCCCTTCTATACGCTTTAAAGTTGCGAGGAACAATTTCAGCATCACTGACACCTTCGTGCAGCCAAGTTTCAGTCAAGGCCGTGATGTGATTCCTACATGATATAAAGTAATTCTCTATTTTTTCTGTTTCTTCGCAGATTGGGCACAGTGGAGATATCGCCAGACCAGCTCTGTGTAAATAAAAGTTCAATGGGGGGACACGACGTCGAAATTTGGTTTAAATAACTTCCAACTTTCTAGATTCACTCCACCGAGGTTTCCAGGAATATCTCGGGTGCTCATACTCCGTCCATTTAATAATATTTTCCATCATATCTGTATAAATAGCTAATTTTCTATATCCGATTGACACTATGTGTCCTATTTTTGGGAGTACTGAGATCAGAGCACCATCAAGTGAAGCTCGGGCTAATAAATCGGCCATTTTATTCAACTGTATGCCACAGCGGCCTGGGACCCATAACTTCAGGAGCTTCCGTTGGGGTGCAATGTAATGTGTGCAATGTCACTAGGGCTCTTTTGTTCTGAAGCTGTGAGAGCAGTACACACCGAAAGAGTATCTGTAATTATGACTGCACTGTCTTCGTCTGAAGGCAGTTTTCGGAGCGCCAAAATGATAGCCAAGAACTCGGTTTCGAAAATCGGAGGCAAGTCTGGCAGTCATACTGAGAATGACCAACCCAGGTAATCATGGGCCATTCTTACTGCTGCAATTTCATTATTCACAAAAGCGTCTGAAACTTAGATAGCGGGGGGGGGGGGGGGGTCATCATTAACTATTATGGCATTGTGATTTGAGGCTATAGTTTGATATTACCGATCTGATGTCCACCTTTATGTACAAAAATATTCTGGCGAGTATGAAAGATTGACCAATGAGCGATGAAAAAGGCGTCAGGGTTACTAATAAAGGCGGTAAAATTTTAAGAATGTTTGTACAATTAGAATATAGAATCGGCAAAAAATAGTTGGTATGCAAGCTTCCTGATATATTGCATTAATAGCAACGTACTTGGGGAGTCTCGTACACAAACAGTATGCACCGCGGTGAACGAGAGTTCTACAGCGGCGGCCCACTTTGGCTCCTGCCCCTCCGCGGTGGTCTAGTGGCTAAGGTACTCGGCTGCTGACCCGCAGGTCGCGGGTTCAAATCCCGGCTGCGGCGGCTGCATTTCCGATGGAGGCGGAAATGTAGACCCGTGTGCTCATATTCGGGTGCACGTTAAAGAACCCTAGGTGGTCGAAATTTCCGGAACCCCCCACTACGGCGTCTCTCATAATTATATTGTCACGTGATTACAGAACGACCACAACGTCTGTTCACAGGAGCAGCACTGGACGTCGAGCCGAACCGAACGTTAGAGCACGAGCACACCAACCGTCCTCTTCTTTTTTTTTCACACCATGGCACGTACTCGCATTGGCATGGCTAAACCTCGTTCCATGCCTGTGGCATTACTCCCCCCCCCCCCCTTCTGAAAACAAAAAAGTACCACCCCGATGACCAATGCCGATTAAAAGTTAAAGTAATCGTGTACACGCACAAAGACGCACGATGAAGCAGTGTCAGGTGGCTCGGGGGTAGTGTGGCTTCATCCGTGACACATGAACAATGTCGGCCTGCTGGGAACATCGAGATCGCTGAGCTGTGTCTTCAAGCAGAATTTCGTAGTTGACATCTGTGAGGCGCCGTAGTACTCTATAGGGACCGAAGTAGCGGTGAAGTAACTTTTCCGAGCGGCCCCTTTGGCGAACGGGAATCCACAGCCAGACTAGATCACCGGGTTGGTAAATAACATGGCGATGACGGGAGTTGTACCTCTGCGAGTCGATTCGTTGTTGTTTTCGGATCCGCTCGAGTGCAAGCTGGCGGGCCGCGTCGGCGAGCCGGATAAAGTCGTTCGCATCAGTAGGAATATCGGTCATGTCAGGCAAGAACATGGCATCAAGCATCGTAATTGCTTCTCGGCCATGAAGAAACCAGAAGGGAGTGAAACCCGTAGTCTCTTGAACCGCAGTGTTGTAAGCGAACGTTACGTATGGCAAAATTGTATCTCAGTTTTTGTGATCACGGTCGACGTACATAGATAGCATGTCAGCGAGCGTCTTGTTTAATCTCTCCGTCAGACCGTTGGTTTGTGGATGGTATGCGGTCGTTTTGCGATGAGCTGTTCCCCTAAGTCTCGTGACGTCTTGAATCAATTGGGCTGTAAAGGTCAGTGATAAGAACTGTTGGCGCTCCATGGCGGAGGACGATGTTGTTGATGAAAAAATATGCAACCTCATTGGCGGTGCCTCGTTGTAGGGCTTTCGTTTCGCAGTACCTCGTTAAATAGTCAGTAGCGACTGCGGTTGCCATCATGTGACTTCGGGAAGGGCCCAAGCAAGTCCATGCCGATTCGTTCAAACGGTTGTGACGGGGGTGCAACAGGCTGCAATAAACCAGCAGGGCGCTCAAGTGGGGCTTTATGGCGCTGGCAGTGATTGCACGTTTTAACGTAATGCTTGACATCCTGGGTGAGCTTTGGCCAGTACTAGCGAGTCCGAATCCGGGCAAGGGTACGTGCGAATCCTAGGTGGCCGGAGGAAGGCTCGTCGTGGCAATATGGTGGTTTTGGGACGTTAAACCCCACAAATCAATCATCAATCCACTTTGGCTCCGTAGCCGTCCCTTCATTGCCACAGAAAGTTGTCCCCGAGTATTTAGTGCGATTTGGCCAATTTCTTTGATACATACGCATTTAAAATAATGGTTGTTTTTTCGTGCGGAAAAGGGATTGATTTTCTAAAGAACCTTGGTGTTAAAAATTTGTTGCATCTCTGCATAGGTTGCTACAAATGTTTAAGTGTGTGAGCCCAATAGCACCATGATTGTGCACACAATAGGCACTGCAGTAACACTATATTAACGTAGATCTGGTTATGTTATAGCAATGGGGGCCACACTCTCAGCCACAGCCTGATGAGCTAACATTCGTGAATACATTACTGACATTCTCAAGCAAGAGCAATTTACCAAGTGTTGTTTGCCAAGGTGCTCCAGATTTCACCGCTTCCTGGAAATCACTGCAAACATTTAGTGCATTGCCTCGTTGGCTGAGGCTGACATCTACTATGTTCTGTATGGGCAGTTCCAAATCCTGGTTCACGAGAACGCTGAGAGCGCTCCCTGCCTTCCTTTTTCTCGTTTCTCTCTCTCTTTCTACGAAGTTACCTGCACTGATTGCCTCATCTCTTACATTGCTGAGACGAAAAACTTTTTGGAAAAGGATACGTCTTCTACGCAGCACAAAGGGCTCTCTGAGAACACAGTGGGGAGATGAGCCATCGCATCAACTTCTATGCCGCCTGAGTCATCGAAACGGAAAGTAGCTGCATAAAAAGACAATATAATCTTGGCGTATTCAAGGGTCATCTAGAAATATTACCTTGTTACTAGCACCCTTCTGAACGTGCATGTGCACGGCCGCTCCAGGTACACTTTTGGCAACGCTTTTTCGTGTTGAGAATGCAGCCCGTAGAAGCTCCCACCTGCTGTCGGGGCACACAGCGCGCGCTGGTCCAAAAGCGCCCCCTCTTGTTCACTCACGAGATAAGCGTGAGCGCATATGACCCCGGCTGAAAAGGCGATGTTCACTCCGCAGAAAGGAGAGGTTAGCGCATCCTCCCCCATACATACATATACATATACGTGAATGACGACGGTGGAGGCAAAAAAAAAAAAAAAACACGAGACTGTCCATATAATTGCTATTGCAATAAAACTACGAAAACAGCGTGTGCACATGAGTGCACCACAATGATTGTGCGTTGTCTGTTATGGATGGATGGATGAATTGATATGGCTGTACCCTTCAGATCGGGTGGCGGCTAACGCCACTTAGCCGTAATACATGCAGTAAACAAAAACTAGATTTATCTCTTTCCCCCCTTTAAATGGTGAAGTAAAGCACACTGGCACTCTGCAGTGAAGAATTTAATTTTCTCTCGTGCCTTGATTGTAGCCACCAATCAGATAACCTTCTTTTAATTATTTGCCCTCCTTGTCCCTAAACCACAGTGCTTTGAAAAACTCTGTGCCATCACCCTGAGCTATAAGGTGAAGCCTTTTACAGAACATTATCAAGTGTTAGGCAGTTTTCTCCGCATCTCCTCACGCACTACATACCGTGTCTACCCCTTCGTATTTGGCCTGATAAGTCTTGGTTCGCAATACTCCCGTCCTGGCCTCAAACAGCACAGAACTACCTCGATAGTTATCATCCTTTTCTTGGCAATTTTCTGCTTGAAAGTTCATAGATCTCTAGACCCGACTTCTTAATCATGTCTATTCTCCCGTTGAGGACCGGGGTCTACCCTACGATTCACCGCTGACGTGGGTTGCCTAGACGTCAGGGTTTCGTCGGACCTGGTCTCCTGTGGTAACGTGGCGCGATTTCGGGTGGAGGAAACGAATTCTGACAAGTAGGGTAACCGAAAAATAAACATGTTTACTGGCACTTTATACAAATATTTACAGCATAGAGGTTAAGAGTTCTGCAAACCACGAGCGTGGTGGATGAACCGTTAAACCATGGTTCAGAGCAACGTCCGGCACTGTCAAGCGTCGTTTTAAGCCCTGTCGGGCTCCTCCTCCTTGACTGATGCACCAATCACACACAAGATACCACCCTCCAGGGCATCAGTCAATAACACACGGTCGCCCAATAGGGGTCGCATCTCCTGACACAATGCTCCTCCGGTACGAGTAAGAGAGAGGAAATGGCTTCCTTCCCCGAGCAAGGTGGCGGTTGGGTTAGTGCTGCTGTCTTTCCCTGGAAGGGCAGCCGATAAATAGAGATAGAAGGTGCACTAACACACTCAAAATCATCACGTGTCGTTCCTGCTGCTTCTATAATCAAATGGGTTAATAAATCTATGTCCCGATAGTGCACCTTCTATCTCGCTCACGCGGAAAGAACTTTGTTTTTTTTTTGATGGTGTGATAGATAATAACGAATGAATTATGTACGGCACTGCACGAGTGCGTTTTGTTGTTCTGCCTTTTATTATTATTTTTTCCTTTTTCACCGCCTTCATATACTCTGACGTTTGCTATAAACGTTTAGTTGAAGTTAAGCGCTTGTGTTGTGTGTTCCGTGTAATAGTTGCTGCGCTTCCTACGAAGATGGATTCATACCAACTTGCTCGATACCATTGCTTATTGAGTTACAGAGACTAAAAGCCAAATTAGAGGCGAGTCGACTTGTCTTCGGCCTTTCTTTTGCCAAGCAAGGCAAACACGTTGAACAGTCATTGCCAGCATTGGTGTATGCAGTATATAGTATTAATAGCCGACAACAAGGAATATTTGCAGGCATTGATAGACATCTGTGGCAATGAGGGAGATAGGTTAAATTTGAAGTTCAGTAGGGAAAAATCGGCAATCATGATATTTGATGATAACGAATGCAGTCACCATAATATACAGTGAGTCACACTAGAAATAGTGGATAAATACAAATGTTCGGGCTTATGGATAAATAATGGGGCTGAGCATTTAGCTAAGGGAGCACGGAAGATACGTAATGACTAGGGGCAACAGGAATGCAGCTGTAATGAAAAATAGGGCACTGTGGAACTACAATAGGTAAGGCGTTGTGAGAGGGATTTGGAAAGGTGTCATGACCCCGGGTTTGACGTTCGGCAATGCGGTCTTGTGCATGAAATTAGAAGTTCAAGCAAGATTGGAAATTAAACAACGTGACATAGGCAGACTTGCTTTGGGAGCACACGGGAATACCCCCAAATCAGGGGGTACAGGGAGACATGGGATGGACATCGTTTGGGTGCAGGGAAGCTAGCAACAAGATAGAATTTGAGGAGAGATTGAGAAAAATGGGAGAGGAGCGCTGGGCTAGAAAAGTTTTCAGCTACTTGTGCATGAAGAATGTTGATACTAGATGGAGGAAGCGAACTCGAAAATTGACAAACAAGTATTTAGACAACAGCAGAATACCAAGCCTAAAAGAAACATTGGTTAATAAGGTAAAAGAAACAGAGAGTGACATGCGTTATATTGGAATGCTTACGAAATCATCACTTGATTGGTACATACCATACTTTAAAGCAGTAAATTGCCCATGAAAAGATCTACGATAATTTTCGGGGTAGTTCTCTGCTGTTCGAGGCCGGAACGGGAGCAGTGCGGACCAAGACGTACTGAGCAAAATACGAAGGCACAGGTACGTTATGTAGTGCGCGTGGAGAGATGGAGGAAATGGCTGAACATTTGGCAATGTTCTGCAAAGGGCTCCACCTTATAGTCCAAGACAATGGAGCGCAATTTTTCAGAACATACGGAGTTAGGGAGAGTGAAGGCGAAATACACTTTAAACGGGTAGAAATAACCAGGAGGAGGCTAACTGATCGGTGGCTACAATCGAGGCGCGAGTGAAATTCAATCCTTCTACACATAGTGATACTACTTTGTGGCCCGGTACGTGAGCTGCCGCCCTATCTAAAGGGCACCGCTGGATACATTCATTCATTCATCTGGTGTGAGAGTACTGGTGGCAGAAAAATAGAGATAAAGAACAGAAATAGTGGGAAAATGAGGTCATTATGCCTCGAGAGGCTGAAAGATGGAACGGAAATTTCTATTTATTTTTGTTATAATAAGACCGATTTAATCGAAGTAAATTAGACATTAGGCCAACATAAAAAGAAATATTTCGTTTTTTTTTCTTGCGAGCTTAGTGGCATACATGTCAGCGCCCCGTTATAAAGGGGGCGCTCATAGCATCTATCCATCCATCTGGTGTGTCCACTCTGGAGGCGCGCGCACATCGAGGCAACCAAGGCGCGGCTGCTGCATGGATGAAAAAGCAAGCGCGCCTTTAGCGGGCGCTTCTGCTAAAGAACGACAGTTCTGACAAATCGCGCTTGTTCTGTGGCCAAGATAACTTCGCTTTTGCTGCGAGTGCGCACGTCGGGATTGGTTCTCGACAGACGCCTCGTTCCGTTGACCCTTGGCTGCTTGTGTTTTCCATCTTTTCTGCACGCAGTCAGGCAATAGGGAGTTTTCGAATAGAGGTCCCAAAACCGCCCTGATTTGTTGCTAATTTGAAAGGTGTGTCTTCGCACTATTCGTGAAAAAAATTATTGAGCAGTTGAGTGTTCAGCTAAACTAATACCAGGAAAGCGCCGCTGACAAATCTTTGCTTCTGCAAGCAAGCACTGATTGAAGATTCAATCCCCTTTTGTTGCTAGGCGACCCGAGGGCCGCGTGTCGTTTTGTAACTTTTTTGGCTCAAAGCACGACGCGGAATGTTTTCTCCGAGTTCACAGCACAGTCAAGCACCTTTTTTTTTACAAAGGTTGGAGATTGGGCGAGTCGTACTTGAACTGGTATAGCGCGCTACGGGAAAACAGAACTGGCCGAGACACAAGAAGACAGATCGTTTCAACTAAGCAAGTTATACTGCCAACGTCTGATTACTGCTGCGCATCCGACGCGCGCACGGGACACAGAAAAAAAATAAAATCTGCTAATTCTCCGTTAAAGTGCGTGCACGCCTGCAGTCTCAAAGCATCATTTAAGCACCCCTCCCACCCCAACAGCCTCCGGATATAAAAGGGTATAACAAAAGTGTTAATTTCGCCTGGCGTTTCTCGTCTTTCTGGTGCCAGAACGAAGTGATTCATTTTGTGTTTCGAACTACGCAGGCGGAGATATCAATCGCCAAGCGCGAAATACTGGTAGGTTCACGGCTTAGCGCGTACGCGTACACGTGCTTTTAAGAAGTGGTGCGAAGGCGAGGAAGCAAGTACTCTTTCCTCCTTCAATGCAAAATAATACAAACTCATATAACGCAATTTTCAAATTTTACGAGTTAAAGCGCCATCTATGTTGCAAAAATATTACTAATTTTAAAACTAAAGACCGGAAAATAATTATTCTACAGTAACAATGCTCCACAAGAGGTGGAAAGAGCATCTCTAAATGGCGAATGTAAAAACAAGTATTGTTCTTCATTTTGCAATGTGAAGAACGTTAGTTGCCTCGCAGTGTTTATAACGAGTTTGCGGTGAAAGCGGCGAAAGTCGCCCGCAGCGAAACGAGTGGCGTCGGCAGCGGAGAGTTCGGCGGGCTTGTCGGCGTAGTGGGAGCTGCGCGAGTTGCCGGCGCGGTTGTCCGAAGGTGGTCTTTTCGAAACGACCGATTTTCGCTTTCACGTGTGTTTCGTGGCTGGTGCGCGGTTCCGTCGCTGAAACACCGGAGTTTATTACGCTTGCACTAAGAGTGCAGCTGTGTTGTGGTGTGTGTGTGTGTGAACCTAATTATCGACAGAGCAGCTACAACGCTCGCCGCTTTCCGTCAACGGAGCGATTCTAAGTGCATCGAGAGAAAAGCGTGAGTGCTGCTTCTTACCACGTAAGTTTAGCCAACAACAGAGTGTCATGCACGCCGTGTGAAAAGTCATCATTCGGAAAATTAACGCCAAGAGTCGCACGGACGGCGACAGTTTGTTAAAACCGGGAAACGTCACCGGATCCCGTTTTGATCCGTTGCCGTCCGTGTGGTTCTTGGCGCTACTCTTCTGAATTATGCACTACTCAATAGCCCTTCAGTCTGTCCTTCTAAAAAGTCGTCGTCGAGCCGCGAAAGTGTGACTGCGTGAAGCTTTTTTTTTTTTTTCAGTGCAGTCTACGCGCGCCCGTGCACAGCTGTTCGAGCAAGTCCGCGATTTCAAGGCTGAACCAGTTTTTTTTTTCCTTCTTCCATGTAATGCTTCCGCTACAGGCGTCTCCTTTCTTGGAATCACTGCTACTCACGCACACGTGAATGGCTACAGTGGTCTAATTAACATTATTTTTGCTTATTTATTTTCAGGTACTGTTCGCCGTTTGGGCCGTTTCAGGGGCGCGGTACAAAACTGACACAAATTAATCATTGTTCATCAAGTAGCAATCTACAGCACATACTTAGAAGCTAGAATTAACAATATGTCATTATATACATAAATCATGAACATCTGACATAGAAACCATCATGCCAAACGAAACGGCTGTGCAAAGCGATTACCTTTTTTTTTTTACATCATGATATTTCCTTCTACATTTTACATACGTTTTGTTATATTATTGCGCCGCGCCCTGACTGCATTCATATTCGTTTATTTTATTTTTTGGTTTATGGTGTAGCACATACGCAGTGAATCTTCAAGAAACAACGAGGACAAAAAGATCGTGTTGGTCTAGAAACTTAACCTTCTAGGTGGTTTTATTGATTTAATTTATGTACACGCACTGATGCCTCGATTGCGAGACGTAGCCGGAGAGGGGGCATGATTGGTATCAATCAAACAACCATAAAATGCATTTCAGAGGTATGGCAAAATATAGTTTGCAATTTTTCCATGCACAAACTATTTTGTTTTTCCCGCAACGAAACGTCTGGGCTGCTCGAAATGTCGACCAGTCTCGCAAGAAAAGAATGCTAAAAATTGGCAGATCCCACGTACAGTGCGAATCGATGATATGCGAAGCACGAATGAGAAATGTGGATATGGCACTTTAAAATCTGCACAACGTTATGAGGTGGGGGTAAATGATGCCGTACATGACTTCCGTGTTATGATTATCATGTTTGGATGTGTCGTTTACCTTCGTCATCTATTCATATCACGTGATACCAAATTTAGTATATGTGGACCTAGCGAAACGGCCGCGAGCGTGGCATGTAGTCATGTAGTTTCATGACACGCATTTCACGATTTTCATGTTAGGGTCTGTCGCTTGTGTTCGTCATGCAATAATGTCATACCATACCAGTTTTGCAACATGTCATGTGAACGAAACCACCGCAAGAGCTGCAGGACCATGAAATGTAAATCATGACATATATGTCATGATTTTAATGTTATGACTAGTCAAATGTGTTCTTCATGCAGTCATATTATGTCATACCAAGTATGGTATGGTATACCAAGTAGGTTGTTTTGTGTTAATCGTAGTAAAGCTCCGGTGCGCCCAGATGCGTCAGGAAAAGTACACGTGCAGCAAAATCCAATTATGCATAGTTGATTATGCTATCCTTTCATTTATCCGAGCAAAATTAGCCCAAGTAAAGCAAACCTTATTGCGGCCAATTAATCCAAGTCTACTTTTCAATGAGTCTAGAGGCGCCAAACCCTACAAGATACTAATTACTACTTACTGACACTATACCAATCAAGCTAATTTATGTCTAATTAGTGTTAGTGAAGATGCGTACAGTTATGGTTGATTCATATTAGTCCGATATCCAATCACAAAGAAACACACTGGAGTTTCACGTGATATAATTAGGCCAATTATATATAATCAAGCTAATTATTCTGTGCCCAGGTGAGCACAAACAATCTGACTGTGGTTGATCATGGCACCAATCTATTTTGATTATAACTAAGAGTAATTAAACTAGTTATAATAAAACACAAATAAAGTAATTGAACTTCAATTTTCATGAGCTCGAAGAGTCCAAGCTCTGAGGAAGAAAAATTACTAATAACCGAGCCTAGTCTCGGTTATTAGCTTAATCGCCGTACTTATTTCGCTTGTTTCATCATGACTAGGCTCGTTTAAGTTCAACTTGGCCTAACGCAACTGAGGCAAGCTGAGCTTAAAAAATTTAATTTTGTGTGCTTGGCTTCATCAGGTTTTGGGAGGCTGGCTACGCTTAGTTATGCTAACAAATTAGTATAAATCACATCGCGAGCCCGGTGCTGGAACCGGTGCCGTTGCAGCCGCTAAAATGGCCCCGTATCTGCATGTTAATCTGCAAATGTCGTCGAAAGACGATAGTCTTGCGTGTGGAGAGATTGAACAAAGCGTTTATTTGATCATCTGCTCAAGAAAATCGGTGAATGGTAATCTGGAGGTGCTGCTTTAGAGTGCCTCGAGCGTGCAGCGGAGGCGAACGAGTGCACCATGTCGCGTCACACGTGAGACATGAGCGCTATCTGGCAGTTATCTTGGAAAACGAAACGCGCGGCTCTGAGACGGGTGTGCGTCGCCTTGCGTTCTACACTTTATCACCTCTGAGACGGGCGTGCGCGCCCATCTCAGAGGTGATAAGGTGTAGAACGCAAGGCGACGGGTAGGTGCCACCACCGTGTCGTCTTAGCAAAGCGTTCTAAACACTCCCCTTTTCGTGCAAGCGTTGCATGGTTAGCGCCGCGTGATAAACGCTACGGTCCTTAAGATAACTTATGTATGCCTTTTCTAGTAAAAGACGCACATACAGAATATATACGTGTAGCTATGCTGCCTCAGATACGCGCGATAATTGCTTTTTAATTGAAAATCGCACAAGTATGAACACTCAACCTTGAGCAACATTGGTGGGCGCTGAGAATGGCGTCGGTCGTTTGGAGTATCCGCTGGTGCCGTTTAAAGTGGCCAGTACTGTTAATGGTGGACAAACAGACAAATGGACAGACAGATAGACAGACCAAAATATTTGCGTCGAAGGTCCCCAAGAAAGACAATCATCTTTAAAAAGAAACAACGGCACAAATTCGTTGGAGCAAGGACAGCGACACCCAGTTGTCGTTTCGGCTACGAGTGCCTCGGAAAGAGCGACATGAGGGGCCAACTGATACGACGGGACGCGCACCGCAGCAGGCGTCTCGTCGCCAGATAGCGCGTCGATGCCTTCGGCCACGCGATCCCGCGGTCTGCCTACTTATGCTCACGCCTGTACCTCGGGAATCAACGTTATGCGAAACATGCGGAGAGAATATGGCTGTGTTGTAATTAGCTAAATGTTACGAAACTTCGCTAAGGATGTGTAGTAATGTTATATGCTCAGACTTGTTGAACAGTCACGTGTTTTATTTAACCAGTTGTTTACACGTGCGCAACGACGTACGCTGACAGCAACATGAGTGTTAGCAATATCATGAAGCGGGTAAGTTCAGATGTAGCGCTTGTGTTCGCGAGGATAGTAGCCCTGGACACTGCTATATAAATCAAATTTAGTGGATGACCTACAATTAACGTTATTTATTTATTTACTTATTTATTTATTTATTTACTTACACTCAGGGTCAACAGACATTACAGAGGGGAGTGGTAAAAACAACAAAACAAGTTTGCAAGTACAAGAGGCAGTGCAATGTTTTGGTTATACAACAGCAGATTGAAACAAAACAAAAGAAAAAAGAAATGAGAAATATCAAAATGGCATATAAGAAAATAGAAAGATACATTTTTATAAAAAAGATAAAGATAACGTTTCTAAGTATACAATGAGCATTGTTACGCTTCAGTGCAACAGGTACAACAAATACAACAGGTAATGTGGGGTTTAACGTCTCAAAACCACCATATGATAATGAGAGACGCCGTAGTGGAGGGCTCCGGAAATTTTGACCACCTGGGGTTCTTTAACGTGCACCCAAATCTGAGCACACGGGCCTACAACATTTCCGCCTCCATCGGAAATGTAGCCGCCGCAGCCGGGATTCGAACCCGCGACCTGCGGGTCAGCAGCCGAGTACCTTAGTCACTAGACCACCGCGGCGGGGCTACAACAGGTAACAGTGAACTCTTATTTTTAGAAATGTATAAGGTGAAATACTACGACCAGGTATTCAAAGAATTGGTTAATACAGTCACAAATGCGTCACGATCTGAAATTGTTACAAACGATTCGGGAAGGCGATTGCAATCGCGTGAAGTGCGTGGTATGTATACGATTGTCGAAATGACTCTGTTTAAGACGATGGGATGCCAACTTTATCAGCGTGATCTAAACGGCGAGAAACGCAATGTGGCGGAAGGATTAGTAAATCACAGAAGTATGAGTGGTGATATATTTTATGGATAAGGGTGAAGCGGATCGTAGTACGACGAGAAGCAAGGGAAAGTAATTTAAGGGTAGATTTCATTAGTGTGATGCTCGTGTTTCGATTGTAATTAGCTGTTATGAAGCGAACAGTTATTTTGTACCATTTCTAATGAATGCACCAAATTATGGTGGTATGGATCCCAAGCAGATGCGGCATATTCAAGTTTAGTACGAACTTGTGTTTTATACAACATCAGCTTGACAGAAGAAGGTGATTTGATGAAGTTACGACGAAGATATGCGGGCATATGCGATTAGCGTTACAAACAACATAGTTAATATGAGTATTCCATGTTAGGTTGTTACTGATATGAACTCCGAGGTACTAGTACGAGGTGCGGAGAGATAACGCCTGCCGGCGCGCGGACACCGCCGGACGCCTGACGTATCCCGACTAAAAATGCATTCGCAAATAAAACGGGAGGGGGGGGGGGGGGCACGGGCCTGGCTACAACACTGATTATGTGTCAAAATCGCGACAAGGAGTGTATGGAGTTCACTTTGTAGAAATTTAAGGACACTCCCTATCGGAAAAATTGCCATGGTGGATACTGGAAAACATGGTGGGCGTAGTGGAAATAATAGGGGGCATGGTGGAAATAATAGTGGGCATGGTGGAAATTATGATGGCTATGGTGGGACGTAGTGGAAAATATGGTGGTTATGCCGGGACATACTGGGTGCTATGGTGTACAGATTATGGGTAAAGTGGAAATGATGGTGGAAAGCAGATGCTAGATAGTGGGCAATAATGGGACACTCTGCCCACCATTGCGATAATGCTGAAAAGCCCTAAGCATATGGTGGGTGGTGTTTATTATGGTGGGCTACATGGTGTACCAAGCTGAGAAACTCTTCGCGCCATTGCGATAATGCTGGGAAGCACTAAGCAGATGATGGGTGCTGCTTGTTATGGTGGGCCACATGGTGTACCAAGCTGAGAAGCTCTGTCCACCATCGCGATATTGCTGGGAAGCAGTAAGCAGATGATGGGTGGGCTTATAATGGCGGGCAATTTATATAGTGTACCAAGCTCGGATCTGTACACTACACGTTCTACCACCATGATTTCCACCAAAGGTTAGGCCTACCGACCGAGCCCGTACGATTGTGTTATCCGTGCTTTCGGGTTTCAGAATACACGATTTCGATGATTGACAATACAGCGCAGCCATGGCATCAATTAACCTAAATGAAGCATTTTTCATTGTGTATGGTGTCCGCTTAAGAAGCAACAAACATCGATGCGACGTGAATAAAGCACTCCCAGAGAACGTAATTAAGTGTCTTCTCACCGACAGCCACCGGTCGCACTCGCCGGCAGTTCTCTAGCTTTTGTACGAGAATTCAGACGTGGCAATTCGTATGCTTGGTGAACCAATATGATTTGAACCAATATGATGTTTCCGGCACACTGCATTCGTTTTGGCCAAGCCGTTATGTAGTTGTTGCTTTAGCGAAAGAGCTACAGCATTGCGCTGGCGCGACCACCCTCTACATTGCGCGAAAAGCATCCCAATACTCAATCAAGTAAATTAGGCGGGCGTATCTATGGAATGAGCCTAGAAGCGTCATAAAGCGTGAGCAGATGTCGCCCTTTAGAACGAGCGCGAGACGGATATTAAACTTGGCAGACCCCGCCGGTAAACTGTTGCTGCTCCCCAGTCCACTTGGTTTTTTTTCTTGAAGTTGTGAATTGTAACAAAAAAATAGCACTAGTGCCATTAACATAGTGGCAATCGTTACAGGCCGCAGTAGCTTGTGTTTAATAAATGTGCAATTTTTAGTAGCAGATGTAGATCTTGTCTATGTTGTGTACACGGCAAACATACCTTAAGTTGAACCTTAAGTTTGTATGCTAACTAAGTATTTATCACACAATCAACGTCGTGTTGGTGTGGCGTAGTGGTTAAATAAAGAAAAAAAAAAGGTGTGGCGTAGTGGTTAGCCTCTTCGGCTGGGAATCCGCAGGTTGCACGTTCGATCCTTCGTGGCGCTTTGTTTTTTTTTTTTTGCCGGGACAGGTGTTTTTTATACCGTTTTTATGGAATTCTTTTTTATTTTTTGTGGCAGCTCGTCACGGTGATTCTGACGTCATTTCGCGCTCAAGTGTTGCCGGCACTGCAGCACCCACCATACCCACCATGCGCCATGGTGGGCGTTTCCCACCATTCACCCACTACATTAATCCACTATAATGGTGGGTGGTGATTTACACCATGCCCACCATTTGTTTTTTTCCGATAGGGCTGCGGTTCGTGCATGACCAAGTTTAAACATATATTAATTAAACCTATATATAGGTTTAATTTTACGCCAGAGATCTCTGTGTGACGCAGTGACGGATTCAGAGGGGCGATCCGCTACACACGCCACGGCTGGCCAGGGTGCAAACATAGCACATGTGCCTCTTCTGACGCGTGAAAAGCAAGTTGGAGATGTCATCCGACGCGGAATCCAGATGTGCCAGCTCGTCTGAGCTTACCAGTGACAAGTTCAGCGATGATTGCAGCTACTATATAGGTGTGGAAGCATCGCCTTTTGATTTCGCCCCGCCGGCAGGTGAAGTCTCTGACGTTCCCCGAATAGATCTCCTCGTTGCTCAGTAGTCACTGTTGCATGCACAAGACCAGACGCTGTACGCAGCTGCGCATCATCGGTCTGCTGGGCAAGGAGGGGTTTTGAAGAAGTAGGCACTTACGCCACATACGCAGGGTGGCCCGCGTTGCCGCCTTGGTAGCTAAGTTGGTAGAGCGTCGGACGCGTTATTCGAAGGTCACTGGTTCGGTCTCCGCCCACGGAAAGTTACCTTTTCATCCACTTTTATTTCTTCACATTTACATTGCAATTACCTCATATAACATCCCCTATACTTTCCTTTGGCATGATTGTCTGTTATGTTTCAATAATATTGTCTAGCAAATTGATTGATATGTGGGGTTTTTAAGGTCGCGAAAAAACACCACATTATTATGAGAGACGCCGTATTGAAGGCTTTACCGCGCACATTTGTGTCTAACAAAGAAAACGATCCCTCTTGTTTCCAACAAACTCGTTGTGTTTCTAAAATAATTAGAGCGCGAACACACGACACATTCACGACTCATTCACTCAAAATCAATCAGTCGCGAGCCCAGGAACAATTGTTACAACTGAAACCTGCCGCCTGGGTGCAATAGCCAACAGCTGTAGCAGCTCGTTTGGTGCGAACGAACTGAAAACAACGCGCTGTAAAAATTTGCCCGAGAAAAATCAAGAGCGGTCAGTGGAGTAACACTGCGTGAACCCCGCATCTACAGCCGTGCATGCGGCGGACAATTTTTATGCCCCGTGATCAGTGAGCGAATCCCGAAAATGAACAAGGGACACAGTATCTTGCAATGGTGACCATTTCGTTTACAATTGTAGCTTTTATTTTTATTGTTATTGTATTGCGCACTGCTTGAAAAATAAACACTTGGGATGAAGAACTAGACGGACACAAGCGCAAGCTTTCAACTGAGTTTATTGGACAGACACATGATGCTTTTATGTAATCGCATTTCATGTAATTTTACAAAAAGGCTTACGAAAAATGAATGTCAAAAATTTTTTACACAGGTCAATTCAAATGACCATACATGCCGAGGTAACACGCACCTATTTCACATCTTCCATTGCGTGTTAAGGTACGTCATTTCTTTCCCTTTCGCCTTTATGTCGGGTTGTTTCACTCACTTCTGCGTCAGTGTCAAAGAAGGCATACTGACGCAGTCATCTTGCAGGCGTATAAAGAATGAATAGCTACCAACTAGCCCAAAGAAGCACCCTTATAAGTTTTATTTTTACTAGTATAAAAAACAAATGAAGTCGTGCTTTTGCAATACAATTACAAAACGAGCATGGGTTCCCAGCTCGCGCAATTGCACAGTGCTATTGAGTCTTCTCGGAAACGGCAGTCGAGTGGCTGTTACGACTTCAATACATTCTCAGCTGTACTGGACACAGGTATACTCGTAGTAAGTAATAAATGTGTTGCTAAAGTTGACTGCGCTGTATATTACTGTGAAACAGTTCAAAAACGATCTGCGACAAATGAATTCACTTAAAAGGGTTGCGGGCCCCCCTACTCCAGCACAATTGCGGTCGGGTGGCCCTACCTCTTGAATTACACCAACGCTCGTGGTGTCGTCGTTCCAAAAAAAGCGACGTCTACCACACAAAAAAAAAAGTGAATGTCGAGGCGAAATGGAGCCATAGATCGCGTCGCCCTCGATGAGTGTTTTGTCCCCAATGTGTTCGCCCGGAGAGAGGAGGGGGAGCGCCACCATTGACACCTTCTGGGTGAAATGGGCACACGTATCGTGGCATAGCAGGCAAATGCCGTGACAGCGTCCACCATTTTCGCACGACTGCCGCATTGAAACGCAGCTCAGTGCGCGCGAAGGAAAGACGCCCTCGCGGCGTCATGCATTCACTCAAACTTGGGCTGACTGTGCTCAGAGAACTCTTCCGAAATACGATTCGCCTTTTCTGCTTAACACTGAGTTTGGCTTATCTTGCATCTCCATTCGTTGACTTCCTTGCTTCGCAGCTTACTTCGTCAATGTGTAAATCGCCCCGCCACTATATGTTTCTTTCAAGAGCGGATCACTTGAGGGGCCGGGCTGCCGTCGCTTGGTGTAACGCTGCGTGTGTGGATCGCCGAGAAGTACTTTCCCTCTTACATTTCGAGTGCCTTGGTGATGACCACTTATCATAAGCAAAAAGCAACTATAGTGCGCTTGGTGTAGCGAGCAAAAAAAAAAACACGTGTAGAAATAGAAAAGAAAAAGACAGGAACTAAGCGCGAAATAGAAAGAAAGAGAAAGGGGAAAATAGAGAAAAGAGCGAGAGAGCAAAAAAGAGAAAGCTATAGATAAAAAGAGGAAGAGGTAAATAGAAATAAAGACAAAAACTGACAGAAAAAGAGAACTGAAAAAGAGAGAAAGAGCCGCCATAGTGGTTATGCTGCAGAGACGAACCACAAAGAAGATATTAAGAGCACTCGTGTTCTTCGGATCTTCATTGTGACTCGTCCGTGCGCTGTTTCACTATGAATACCAGCCCAACTCTTCAGTGTGGTTGCCCTGATCTCTTCTATATTGGAGGTCAGTTGGTGGGCGCTCGGCTTCCGACCCGCAGGTGGCGAGATTGAATTTTTGATGGAGGCGCAAACGCCCGTGTGCTCAGATTTAGGCGGACGAGGTGGTCAAAATATCCGGAGCCCTCAACTACGGCGTCTCGCACAACGCCGTCAATAAAAATGAAAGAGAAAGCAAGAAGGGTGACTCGGCAGTGTTTTCGCCACTGTGAGGCTCCCTTTTGCAAAAAAATGACGGCTTCAATGCTTTCTAAATATAGGGCGTCCACTCGTCATTTAGTTAAACACGGATGCTTTGTTTGGCCGTGTCCGTCATGCATTGCAGAGAAGAGTGTGTCCTGAAGGAGCGCTCTTCCGCGTGCACGCCGAAAGTGGCTGCAACACTTCCGGAAGGAGAGCTGAGCCTTCTCGCTGGTCTCTCATTGCGTGACACCCCATTGACCTAGTGACCGGCGGATGTTGCGTAAGCGACTAGAAAAGCATGACGGTAGCGCAGACACGGACAAAACAAGGCACATTGAAGACAACACAGCACTAACTTTAATCAACAATTGGCTGCTCGCTGATCGCGGTTTTATGTGTACTTCTACAACGTCATACGTCACGTGTACATAGCTCCAACAACAATAAATCGTAACCCTCGCGCATACATAAACACATGACAACGCTGTATTGAACGCATTGTCTTTTTTCTAGTGCGCAAACTAAAAACCGTTTATCGCGAATACATGTAATTTAGTTGGTATTACATTTTACTCAGTTGGTAATCTAGTTCCTTATTTGTCAACACCACTGATGGAGTATACTCACACAAGCGTCACCAAACGCTGAAATTCTGCCAGCCTCCGTTATCAACTGCATCATCTACCTACTTCGCCCACTGCAGGGCAAAGGCCTCCCCCATGTTAC
This sequence comes from Rhipicephalus microplus, assembly GCF_013339725.1. Lineage (NCBI taxonomy): Eukaryota > Metazoa > Arthropoda > Arachnida > Ixodida > Ixodidae > Rhipicephalus > Rhipicephalus microplus. The sequence goes on along the minus strand of NC_051175.1, from coordinate 122,127,866 downwards.
GCCAATCAACCCGGTCCGCTGCTCGTACGTGCTTGCTACTATGTTTCTTAAACTTCGCGCGAAAAGTTTCGTGTATACTGCTCAACTGCCACGTTCTAAAATGAGAGAGAGTGTGTGTGTATATAGGAAATAAATGAATAAATTGCGAATAAACAAACAAACAAATAAATGTGCCATATAGAGGGTATAGCCTTGGCCAGTGTAAGAGGCATTTGTCGGAGAGAGCGAATCGTATGGGTGAACAAATCTCCTCTTTTCGGGGGATGTCCGCTGCTGGAGCTCAGTTGGTAATTTAAGGTCGTGGTCAGAAATCCCGGCTGCGGCGGCTAATTCTTGGTGGAGGCGGAAATGCCCAATGCCCGTGTACTTTCACTTATAGATGCCCGTGAAAGAAAGCAGGGTATCCGGCTACTTATCGCCAAATCGGTGAATTAGAGATAGGCCAGTGGCGACCGAAAATTATGAATGACGGCATGGTCAATTTTTAGTGATTTTCGACTTAGGTCTTGACTGAGTTAAGCATTCTATGCCCAGTGTAGTAAAAAAAAACGGGCTACATCTTTTTTTTTTTCTATTTTTCGTAGTTTAGACGCAAGCACACTTTACGCAGTACATATGTCCTCGTTTTTATCCCCTCAATTGACCGCGATGCACACTGAAGCGTTTGCCAGCACCCTCCCAGCAAAACTTCGGTCAGCGGGCTGCTGACCGGTTGTGTTATACGCGACGCGGTTGTGTTATACTATTTCTTTGGTTGCTCTGAACACTTTAAGCTTCTTTAAAGTTTCGCTTCTGAAGTGACTATAGGTGACGATTAGTGTTTTCAACCACATTGTTTCAACCACAGCCTCACTTGCCCTGAATAGCTTGTCGATTTCTTGACTGCTATAATACCCCATAATGTGGTGTGTTGAGGTTAACTTTGTTAACATATATATCCTTTTCGGGCTGGCCAAAGAGTCGGCTTCTTTGGTTGGCCTTCAGAAAGTGTACCTTGAGGTGACTATAGCGTAAACATGACCGCCCTGAAAGTGTGTGTGTGTGTGGGGGGGGGGGGGGGCACTGCGTTGGTCAAGCTGCGCTTTGGAATATATATTCGTTGTTTTGTAATTGATTTGTTTGATTATCGGACACATGATTCTACTTTGCAGGAAGGCTACGCACGCAGTCCCTCCCTTGTTGTAGCGACTGATTCGGTTTGCATTTGCACGATTGAAACCATCACAAACTTTTGTCATTGCCGGGCACTAGCGTTCAGGGACGTGTATGCATGCCCTTTCTCAGTGCTTTCATGGTGAAGCGTGTGATGCGACTGGCATTGATATAATTTAGGGGTTAGGGATGCTACTGTAATCAGTGGGAACTATACATAATGAACAATTTGTGTTACGCACGTAACACATATGTACAGTGTTAGCCTTTTTATTTTTGGCGAAATTTGAAGAAAAACGGCGACATTTGGCTACTTTTCGATCGTTCTTTGGTGAATTTCACTCAAAAGTCAGGGGCAACCCTGAAAGTAACCCTAATAATAGAAACTTCCGGGCCCTTCACTGCGTCTCTCATAATCATGTGCTTTGAGGACGTTATACCTCGTATATTATTATTATTATTATTATTATTATTATTATTATTATTATTATTATTATTATTATTATTATTATTATTATTATTATTATTAGCACGATTCGAAGGTGGCACGTTCCTTCACATTTACACTGAAACTACTAGTAACAACATCCCCCATACTTTTCTTGACACCGTTTTCTGTCATTAATACTGCGTGTTGTAAAGGAAAAACGAGCCCTTCCTCTTCCATTCCTTTCCTTCGCTTATATGTATATAAAGCTTTTCCGGGGGGAGTGTTCTGAGCGAGGCACCTCGACGTTTTGTGACGTCATTTGTTTTCGACGTCGTGCGTCCCGATTGCTCTCTCATTAAAATACCGGGCGCAGGCAGGAAAATTAGTGCTGCGTTTAAATGGACGATTACATCTGTAAAGCGCCATTTCTCGCCTTTTTTTTTTTTCCCCGTTTTACAGCGAAAGCTGTTTCGACGTGACAACGGCGGCCATTTTTGGAGCCGTATATACTTGAGCGCCGCTTGTGTCGGTCACCGCTATCGCTCGAAATAAGGAAACAAAAACGCAACGAAGGAAAAAAAATATCCCCGGGAGAAAGGAATTCAAACCATGGTCCTCTGCGTGGCAGCCCAGTATTAATGATGATGATGGTGATCCTTGTTACTCTGGCGCACACCCACAAAGGGAATCGGCCAAGAACCGGGCGGCAGGATGTTTAGGTAAAAGGCTTATGGTTTTACAAGCACAAAGTAATTTTGGACTGAAAAAAATTCTATAGAAAGAAAAGCCAAAAATCGAAAAAGGAGTATATCTGAGCAGGGATCGATGCAGGCTATCAGATGCGATTTGAGACCTATCGCACAGCTCCGATGTTTCCTTTTTTCTTTCCTTCAGTGTCGCCCCGCCGCGGTGGTCTAGTGGCTAAGGTACTCGGCTGCTGACCCGCAGGGCGCGGGTTCGAATCCCGGCTGCGGCGGCTGCATTTCCGATGGAGGCGGAAATGTTGTAGGCCTGTGTGCTCAGATTTGGGTGCACGTTAAAGAACCCCAGGTGGTCTAAAGTTCCGGAGCCCTCCACTACGGCGTCTCTCATAATCATATGGTGGTTTTGGGACGTTAAACCCCACATATCAATCAATCAATCAATCAATCAATCAATCAATCATTGTATCCACCGCGCTACGCTGGTTCGCGGAAATCGTTTGCAAACTGAGCCAATGCGGGCTTGATGTCCGACGAGGAATAACGCTAACATGTGTAATAGAGCGTTTTAGAAGAGTAATACAACAACCAGGTGTCACACGATGCAAATTGCGTAACGAGGTGTCGTTGAATGCTTCCAACCAATACAAAGGGCTCAGCCATAATTGGTCATCATCATCAGCCACATGCACCATCATCAAAGTGCACATATGTCGGATGTGTAGCAGGCATCTCTAATGAATGAATAATCGGTGCTTCGCTACTTCACTGAAATTATTCCGATTCATGCGTCATGCCCCTGTGGTATCAAGGGCGTTTACAAAACGCCCTAGCTTTTGCAGCTTTCGCTTTGACTTTGCTGCGCTTTCCATGGAGGCCTGGAAGCGAATTAGTTGCAAGAGCGAACACCTCCCCGGTACAAGTGTTTCCTTTCTGCGACTTTATCTGTAAGCCCTGCTCAGCGAACGTGTTTGGAATGGCGAACGGCGACAGAAATGGAGTGTTCGTTCGAAGGCGTTTCTCGCGTGGACACCGCTCGAAACACAAACTGGAATGCCCGCCCATGGCCTTTATCTACCCCGTTTTCTTTATTTTCTTAATACATCGCTACCGCCACGCAGCTTTGGCTGTCCCTGTGACGTCATCACTAATTGATGTCGGCTCGCCTTGCTATAGAACCGTACAGCGTTGTGGAAGCCGGCCTGAGAAGAATGCAGGGTGCGTATTTCTCTGCTGTTCGAGATGAAGGTTAAGGCGGAGGTATACCTGCATGACAGATTAGGTGAAAACTGCCCGGATGGGGCCATATTTTTTGTGCAATGTGTGCTCATTATGCAAAAATAAACAAGATAATGCTAAATGAATAATCGCCAAAGTTTGACAAGCACAGAGAAAAGGAGAGCAGACAAAGGACTGGCGCTACTAACTACTGTTAATTCCCGTTACAGAAACCGAGTTTACGTACATTTTCGTAGTGTTGTGCAAAGTAGGCAAAAAACAAACCAAAGAAACAAAAACAGTAACAGAAAATGAATGTGCAATAACATCTATCGCATAAGAAGGTGCAAGTGACCGCTGCGCACGTCGAAAGCAGCCTTAAAAAAAAAAAAAACTCAAATTCAGAGACATGCAAGGATGCGGTTGTCTAGTTTATGCTTGCACGACCGTTCCTTTTGATAAAATTTCATGAAGCGCACGCGCAAACACCACGAAAGTGTATTTAAACGCAGTGTGTGTGACAAAGAAAAACAGTTGTTTTTCACTGTAAACTCCTTCATCTGCTCTTTCTTTTTTCTGCTCGACGATTTTTGGCGCTTTTTTCACTTAGTGATCATGTGTACTCGACTGGCCCAACAGTCTGTTCTGATGAATGGCACATTGTGCGAAAAGAATGTGTCAGCTCTGTTCAGTGGTGGATCTGAAAGGGGCCGTTGGCTCGATGTCGCCCTAATCCTACGGCAGTCCCCTTCCCTCCCTTTAGTGCCTCCAACCCGCCATCACGTTCACCCTAACAACACTGCAGCTTAGCGCAGCAAAGTGCGCCTACATCTGAAGAGTGGCTGCCCGTAATTTGGTTGAATTCTTACAGTTTACTACGATTAGAAAACCGAATAAACAAGTGAGTGGTACCCTCGTGAGCACAGATTAACAGTATTTATGCCGGGCGATAATAGTAACTACCCCGAACAAGAGAGTCGTGGCTCTCCGTTTTTCCCTCAAGCAACCCCTCTTCCCCCATAAAATCAGTTGCTGGATCCGCCCTTGGAGCTGTTAACGCTGTTGGCTGTTCACCATTTATAGTGCAATACGAAAGGCGCTATCGTACACTGTGCAACAAAAGCGCCGTACCATACGTGAGAACCACACCTTGCAAAATCGCTCGTAGTCAAGGGCATCTAAAGATGATGCAGGGGGGGGGGGGGGGAAGCTGCCGTTTCCTGCAATTTTGCACGTTTTTTTATACGTTCGCAATACTCTAGAAAACTTGATTAGTATAGTTAGTTCGTGGCTTTGCTACACGTTACACTCTGTTATTTGATTAATCTTGCCGGTCATGTCACGGCAGTGATATAAGAAGACTGTCAGTGCTAGATGCCTACCCCCAACCCACGCCCATGTGGACTGTACCGTCTACAAAAAAAAAAAAAAAGCACGATATCCCACTAAAGGGAACCATGCGTGGGTACGAAGCAGCGGGAAGATGGCTCATTCGAGTGGGTGACTGTACTTTATGTGAGCGCGTGCTGGCGCCAACACGGACACTGGCGGCGGCGTTGCGCCGGAGATAAATTTGGGGAGGCGCAAAGCACACAGTGATGGGCCGATGTTTTCTACTGGAACATGTCAGTCGCAGCTAATGGGCAATGAGGGACAGAAGACGTCGATTGGACACAAAGACCTGCAGTCTGCATTTAGTTAGCGTGCACGCTGATAATTTTTATTGTTCAACAACGCACACGGGAAATCTCGCACTGGCACTACCTTGGAGGTCAAGATCCAGTGCATATATGTATACGGTGTGGCCAGTGAACGGTTGTGCAGTGCCAGCAGTCGGTTTTTTCAGTCAAGAAACTCGCTAGCAAACGCTGCCTGCGTCGGCGTTACGAGGCGAGAGAGGGGGAGCGTAGAAAAAGGATGGCGAGGGGGAAGGGACGCGCATGTGCAGTGGGGTGTAGACGCCGCTGGACTGTGGGACACAGCGCCCGACATAAGATGATTCGCATCTAAAATTGAGGGGCTCTTTTAAATTCTAAAGTGTGTTCGGTGAAAGCCTGTGGCCAATAGATTGACTGTGCCATCTCTATTTTTTTTTGTGCACGTTCTGCATCGGGACAATCCCCGTTCTTTGGGCGCTTCTCCGAATCGCTTTCCGTTGAATCGCTCGCCGGCGGACGTACCCTTCTCCCGTGAAAAACAGTCGCGCTAGCTGGTTTCCGCTCAGCCAGCGAGTACTGTTTTTCAGCAATAAGCATATTATCAATTAAAGCTTTGCAGTTACTGTTCATATTATTGTTTGGCTTAGCAGCGATGTCAGAATACCGAACGAAATTTACAAGGACATTCAACTTTCTGAAACTAAACGAGCGACACGATTGTGGGCCTTTATCATGGCAGGAGCAAATTTGGCCCGAAACACTTTCTCCTTAATAAGTTCTGCGGACGCCCTTGCTCGAAGTCTGTGTACGTGCTGCACGGTGTTAGCTGGGCGCAGCAGTTCGCCGCCGTCCTTGAGCGGCCCCGGTCTGCTTTGAAATTCGCGTCGGTGTGCCAGGTTCGCTCTTTGTCCGCATTCTGTTTTATTCATCGGCGCGACGAATCCTCCTTTTTACAATTCCTGGGGCGGCTCAGTTGTTTTCAAGGCTCATTTCATTCCTCTTGAGTGTAACACCGCGTCTTCGCCGAAGCGGCGCCGTGGCTGAAGAAAGCAAAGGAAGAAAAAATGAAGCAAAAGTTGCTGGGGCGTAAAAGAGAGATTGACCCAGATTGGTTACCGCCTGCGGCGGCATATTCCTTCGGGGGCTAGCCTTCTCGCCGATACCTTTCCGGCGGCATTTCTTCTCTTCGTTGGTGCTGGCGATTTCGCGCGTGTTACGCGATTCAATTCGTATGACCGGTTGACCACTCAGAGCAGTTGCAGTCTCGGATTTCTCGTAGCGCATTTGCTAGCACGCGACGACGCTTACTCGAAAGCAGCCCGATTGCGTCATCGTGTACACGTGAAACCGACCATGCAGCTCCCCGGAGCTGTCAACTGACATTTTTTTTAATTGTGTCAATTTAGAAGTTGTCGCCATTGCTTGGCGACCCCTTTCAACTTGGTTGTTAGGAGGGAAAACATACTAAGAAACAAGTACGTTATGTGCATGTGTACAATGCTACATTTGGCGAGTCCGAAAATTCTCGTTTGGGCGCAGCAAACATGCAGTCAATATGGCCCGCTCAATAATCGTCACAAAGCCTGGCGTCTCTAGCAGCCTAGTCTCTAGTCTCTAGCATAGAGTAATATACTTGAAATGTCAAGATAGGACACTTCCATAGGCCCCTGCGGCTGGATGGATGAATGGACTGATATGGCTGTACCCTTTAGATTGGGTGGCGGCTAACGCCACCTTGCCGTAATATTTAAGGAACCAAAAATTAGATTTATCTTTCTTTTTTCTTTTAAATAGTGAAGTTCAGGACTGGTACTTTGCCGTGAATGGTTTAACTTTCACTCGTGCCTTGACTTTAGCCACGAATCAGACAACCTTCTTCTAGTTAATTATACCCGCTTAAAGTCTATTTTGCCCTCCCTGTCCCTAAACCCCAGTGCTTAACACAATAACATTGAAGAACTCTGCGTCATCATCCTGAACAATAGGGTGAATTCCTTTACAGAACATTATCAAGTGTTCGGCAGTTTTCTCCTCTCCACACGCACTGCATACTGTGTCTACCTCTTCGTATTTGGCCCGATATGTCTTGGTTCGCAATACTCCTGTTCTGGCCTCAAACAGTAGAGAACTACCCCGAGTATTATCATAGATCCTTTCCTTGGCAATTTCCTGCTTAAACGTTCGATAGATCTCTAGTGCGGACTTCTTATTCATGCCACTTCTCCACATATCGGTCTCCGTTTCCTTCACCTTCTTCTTAACCGATAGTTTTTTATGGTTGGGCCCCCTGCTCTTTTCTAAGTGTTTACCCGTCAATTTTCTGGTTCGCTTCTACTTTGTATCGGCATTCTTCATGTACAATTAGCTGAAAAGCTTCCTACCCCAACGCTCCTCCCCCATTTCTCTCAATCGCTTCTCAAACTTTATCTTGCTGCTAGCTTCCCTGCCCTCAAATGATGTCCATCCCATATCACCTTGTACTCCCTGATTTGGTGTATTGCCGTGAGTTCCTGAAGCAAACCTACTTATTCCGCGTTGCTTAATTTCAAATGTTTCTTGAACCTCTGATCTCATGCACAAGACCGCATTGCCGAACGTCAGACCAGGAACCGTGACCCCTTTCCGTATTCCTCTCACAATATCATACCTATTGTAATTCCACAGTGCCATATTTTTCATCACTCCTGCCTTCCTGTTACATTTAGTCGTTATATACGTATATTTCGCGTTCCCTTAGGTACTCAGTCCCATTGCTTATCCATACGCACAGATATTTGTATTTATCTGTTATCTCTAGCGTGACCTCCTGTATTCTAAGCTCACTACCTTTGTTGTCATTGAAAATCATGACTGCTGATTTTTCCTCACTGAATCTAAAATCTAACCTATCTCCCTCATTACAGCAGATATCCATCAATCTCTGCAAATATTTCTTGTTGTCGGCCAATAGCACTACATCACCTGCGTACACCAATGCTGGTAGTGCCTGTTCAATGAGTTTTCCTTGTTTGACAACAGAGAGGTTAATGCCAAGTCCACTTCCCTCTAATTTGGCCTCTAATCCTTGTAGGTACATAATGAATAACAAGGAAGACAGATGACACCCCTGCCTAAGCCCCCGTTTTACCTCTGTGGGTTTGGATACCTGTTTTTCCCACTTTATAACTACCTTGTTACTTTTATAGATATCCCTTAAAATATTAGTGACTCCATCTTCCACACCTAGTGTGTCCAGTATTCCCCACAAGTCCTCTTGAACCATGCTATCGTACGCTCCCTTGATATTCAAAAATGCTAGCCACAGGGGCCTGTGCTCCTTTTCTGCTATTTCGATGCACTGCGTCAGTGAGAACAGATTGTCTTCCAACCTCCTGTGTTTCCGAAACCCATTTTGCAGTTCCCCCAGCACCCCCTCATCCTTTATCCATGCCTGCAGTCTTTCCTTTATAATATGCATCGCCAGCCTGTAGACCACTGATGTCACTGTTATAGGACGGTAGTTGTTTATGTCAGCTTTGTCCCTTTTCCTATATAAATCATGCTCATCCTGCTAAGTTTCCATTCATCGGGGACTTCACCATCGATTGTTGTTCTGCTCACTGCCTCTCTCAAAGTCTTTGTAGACTTCGGACCCAAAGTCTTTATCAGCATAATTGGAATGCCATGTGGGCCTGTTGATGTACTACTTGGAACTCTCTTCTCAGTGCTTTCCCACTCTCGTTGTGAAAATGGAGCCATTGCCCCTTGAGTTCGCTTATTTGGGTTCGCAGCGCACCAAACGGGTGTGGTGAAACTTTGCAGCCTCAGAGATGGAAGACCGCAGAAAAGACTGTCTCGAATGTCATTTTGTAGTGACTAGGATTTGTATACAACCTCCGAGACCACTTCTATGTGCATGCTCATCTCTGAGGCCATACTTTAGTTTTTTTTAACGTGTCGTTTGCATGCATCGATGAGCTTCGGGTAAGCAGCATCGCTAGAGTGGGAAGCACACGACGCCAATGTGTGTCCATGCGCACAATCTAATTAAAACATGAGAATAATTGAAGGAGCGAAAACGTTTATTTTCAAGTAATATTCTTGGTAAGCACATGCCCACTTTGTTGATGGTTAATAAACACAGGCACAACGAGAGGTTTTTTGCACTGGGAGAAGCGAAAATACAGCTGAAAGATATCATTAATATAACTACACACAAGAAATAAACATATAGGCAACAACATAACAAGAACCGCAGGAGAATAAAACTGCAATAAACGGACACAACTACACATACAGTGCAGAACGCGACACGGCAGTATTTGCCTCGGCATTTGACTCCGGCATGAACCTTGAAAAAAAGAAAAGAAAAATGTTGGCTACGTTTTCTTTCCCACCTTCGCACTAATTTTCTCCTGAAGACTTCACATCGCTATTTCGCGAAAGACAGCCACAAGCAGTTGCCGCTTAAAGAGCAAAGCGATTTCAGGTGTCATGCAAGCCGTTAACGAGGCAGGAGTGTTTACTCAAAGATTACGTCCTATTTTAGCTAGCAAACATTTTTCTAAATTCACCACTTATTACGCTCGTTCTAGCTTCAAGCAATTTGCAAACGGCACAGATAACGATACTGAGCATAGCTGCACTTCTCACAAAATCTCACTCATGCAGTGAATTCGGGTACATGTAACAGCACAATGAAAACCTAACAACGTGAGCGGCGACTCAATTTCTTGAGCCAAGAAACAATTTTCTCGCAAACGTGCTGCGAAGCATTCCATTCCAGACAGTTTTCTTTCGTGTGAATCAATCCACGAAAACGGTACGGGAAGTGAAGAGCACAAAAAAGATATCTGCGCCGAAAAGCACAATGCCAGAAACGTTAGGCTAAGGCTTCAATGACAAATGCAATACGCACTCAACGCACACACACACACACACACACACACACACACACACACACACACACACACACACGCACACGCACACACACGCACACACACACACACACACACACACACACACACACACACACACACACACACACACACACTATGTAAAGTGGACGGTGAGATGACCGCCGCGGTAGCTCAGGGATGGAGCATCGGACGAGTTAATTGAAGGTCGCAGGTTCGGTTCCTGCCGGCGGCTAGTTCGACCACTTTTTTGTCTCGACATTTCCGTTACAATTACATCTAATAACATTCCCTATGCTTTGCGGAAGGAGCCGTTTTGGGGCGCCGCGTCGCCTTCCCACGAAGGGAGAGGGCGAGCGGCGCAGGACGGAGAAGCCGTAGTGTGCGCAGTTGCCGCGAACACAACTACACCAGTGCCGCAGTTCGGTTGAAAGATGATAATCACCAGCGTGAACACTGCTGGCCTCTACCGTGTCTCTCCAATTAACGCTGTCCCGTGCTCAATTGCCGTGGCCACATCGTTTAATTTATTTTTACTTGCTGCTGCCGCAATGATGCTGTTGCAAGAATGGGAAAAAATGAAACTAAAACAGCAAACGAACATTACTGAACATGGTTCCAGAAATTCCTTAAGTGGTAAGGAATGGACACTTCCGGAAAATGATCCTGAACATTTCAGCGGATGTGAGAAAAGTGGCAATTTAAGGGCGTGGTCGCCCCTCGTAAATGAAGGTCTGAATAACGGAAGAGTTTCCGCAAACTTCCTAATCACACCTGCCCGCCTAACTTCGGCTCTTCCCCTTCTGCGCTTCGTGATGTTTTGGTTTCTGCAGTGCGAAAGACCAGATGTGGCCACATCGTAGCCAACTCTCCGATCGAACTTGTGAAACAGTACGCGGCGAGCGAGAGGCACCCAGGTGGTGCCAACGTTTCAGCTGCAACAGCGGGGGCCGATAATTAATGCCACCAACACGCTCCCGTTTTCAAACGCGCGATTGCGGCCAGCATTTGGTCGCAGTTGTCCCCCCCCCCCCCCCCCCCGTCCTTTTCTTGCCATACGACGCGTTTTGTTCAACACGGCCATGGATGTCGAAATGTCCTCAGCGGGCGCCGGAGCGTATTAAATGTCGAAAGGCCTGGCAGCTTAGAAAATGTGTTGCTGGTTCACTGTGTCGCGTTCCACGTCCCCGCACAACAATGAAAACTGCTGCTGTGAGGGCGCTAGCAGAAACAATCGAACCTTTCTTGTTCCCCCCCCCCCCTCATATAATTGTTGGTGTTCAACGTCTCAAAACCACGATATGATTACCAGAGATGCTGTAGTGGGAGGGCTCCGGAAATTCTGATTGTCTCTAACGTACACTGACATCGTGCACTACATGCGCCTCGGCCGAAATGCGAACGGATGGAACCCGTGAACTCGATTTCTGTAGAATTGGTTACTTGGGTCATCTTGTAGTTAAAATGAAGACATTGCGATCGTCAGAGAGGAAAAATGAACAACAACGAAGCCAGTTAGCGCGTCAACGAAGAAACTCTTTATTTGACCGAACTTGTGGCCGGTAAACGGAAACTCATATTACAGTGATACACACGCTGGCACTGATAGCAGCGAAGTGAGCGTCGGCCGTCGATCCACTGACAATCGGTTATGTACAGTGGCACGGATAATTAGGCTCGTTGGTATTTCGGTTCATCTTTTAACTGCATAAGGGCGCGCACACAGACACGGACACTATGGGCGCTTATGTTGTGTGCATTTTCTTGTTCTATAAGTGTGCGCGCCCTTATTCGCCTAAAAGATGAACGGTTATGTGCGTTGGTATTTGCATGTTCTGTCGAATGTTCCAGAGTTATCGCTATCAGACACGTATACATGTTCCAGAACAATATCGCATCGAAAGGTTAAGATTATCTCGGCGGTTCTCAATCCATGGTGCACACACACGTGTAATGGGGCGATAAAAGAACTTGACAAAGGAGTGTGGCGGTATATGTAGACTTTTCTAAAGGCTTTAACAAAGCGTGCCATAACCTGCCTCTGTATAAATTACAGCTTCTAAATTTGGATTCTAAGCTATTCGCATGTCTTGGATATATATATATATATATATATATATATATATATATATATATATATATATATATATATATATATATATATATAGAAACCGTTCTTAGTTTGTCTCTGCTAACAATACTGACTCTCCTCCGAATCCTGTTTCGTCAGCTGTATACCACAAGTATTAACACTTGGTCCTTTTCTCTTTTACAGCGAAAGCTGTTATGAGATCACAACTCGAGTCACGCGCAGTTGTCCGCCGCCGCCGCTGGTGTCCGTAACCAACCGCACGAAATAAGAAAAAAAAACTAACATAGTAACAAAGACACAGTGGATCTCGAAACCCGGGTCTGCTGGGTGCTAGTCCAGTATTCAACCACTGAACTACGCCGGTGCTTGTGACTAGTTGGCAAACTTGCCTCTGGCAGGCTTGATGTCGGGAAAGCAATCGTGCTAATACGACTTATAAAGCGTTTTAAAAACAGCGAAAGAACAACCAGTCGTCGCACAATGGGAATAGCTTAACGAGACGGCTGTCCAATGCTCTGACACATTACAAAAGCTTGTTCTTGTTCCCCTATAAACTGTGGCGCGTACCCACTTCAGCCATAATTCCTCATCGTCGTCAGCTACTGCATGAAGAATTGACAGAAAATTGCTTCAAGTGTTCAGCGGAGACCATGTTTCTCAGAAAAATGTCAAAAAATAGCATAGCGAGTGCCGGCCTACTACCCAAAAATGTTTAATAATAATACCGTAGTGGGTGTCCAGCAAGTGTGCTTGCAGCAGTTACCCAATGAGTGTTTAGAAAAGGCTCTGAAAGGCCGATCTTCTAGCTTTCGCTGCGACTGTGCTGCGCCTTCCGCAGGCGTGGCGTTTTTATAATCTACATTATCGATTTACCTTCTTGTGTCACGTCCCGTATGAACTTGTACACAGATGACTGTGTAATATTTGAGGATATAACCAGCCCTGACGACTCCACTATTTCGCAAGCATATTTTGACGCTGCATCCATATGGTGGAAAAAATGATGCATAAAATTATTCTAAAAATACGAGGTCATGCGCCTATAGCTCGAACTTCTAATATGACAGTTTGGTATTTTTGGATGACTGTCTTTTGGAGGTAGTATCAAAATATCTCGGTGTAACTAACGTGAAATGAACACATTGAATGCATGGCGTTAACGAAACCATATGGGAAATTCAAGCTATCAAACTTTTATTGTATGAATCACTAATTCACTTGAAGCTGGAATACGCCGCCTGAGTTTGGTACCAATTGCATGATAATCTTATTTCCTAAAAAATTATTCAGAAGAATTCGACATGCTTCATTATGTCGAACTATGCGCGAGCCATAAGTGTTACGAACATAAAGGCGAACATTGAACTATATACCGTCGTTATCCCACCGTAAAATTTACCATTTTTGCCTATTTCGTGGCATATTTCATCATCAATTAGTCTTCATCTCACCTCCCCAATATGTATCGTCACACATTGATCACTGACACAAGGTTGCAGTGCCCTTTTACAAAACTTGCACTTTCCATAGTTAATTTTTTTCCTATAGGACTTGCGAGGATGGGAACCACCTTCCTACTCTCACCGTCGCGGACATTACATATAATCAACGTTTTGGACAGCTTTAACTGAGTTTTCGTTGATGTATTTTTGTTGTTCATTATTTATTATAACGCTGTTTGTTACCACTCTCCGCTGTAATGCTTTGGATTTGAGAGTACGGCAAATTAAAAAGTGAAGTAAAACATAGATAAGTTGTTAGGGAAACCAACCTCTGGGGGTAAACTCCCTTACATTAAGAGTCCCTTGTCAAGGTGTGGTTGTCGCTGTCCTGACACGCCGGACCATGTTGGGCCGGAAGGTCCTGGCAGCCGAGCAGGGTCATCTCTGATTGGATTGGGGTAAAGGAGTGTTTAGCTGCCATATCCATGCATGCGATAGGTGTCAACCACCTACGCACTGTGTACTGCCGGAGGCCGACAAGGGAGAGTCAAAATGCTTAAGGTACTTCAAGGAGCAATACGCTTTCCCTCGTATTAGTAAAGTTAGATTTCACCATCACGAAAACACCACTCTTACCACGACACAACACTTCGTAAGTGCGACAACGCTCGAAAAGAAAATGCCGGTGCAGGCACCATCTTAAAATTCTCGCACCAAGCAGTGTGACGTCATAAATTTTGAAGGCGTCTACTGAGTCCTTTGTAGCTTCTAATCGATAAAATTGAAGTACATTGTCCTCTGTGGGTGCCACAGACATAGCATACGAAGTTTCAGAAAATTTCATTGAGTAAATGTTGCAAAAATACGAAAATTGTATTTTGAAATTTCGTACGTCTTGATTTGATCAACTAATAATAACTAATAATGAACTTATTATAAAGGAATTTATGGCCTTAGAGTTCTGAGAGTGCAGTTGAACCATCTAAACCGTCACTGTTTCTCTTTAGTGTCCATTCAAAAGCTGCATTTCGTAAGGCTATACGTTCGACCTTGTTGATAACGCATTGAAACAATCTTCAAGCTCGGATGGCGGACAGGAAGGAGGCCACCGGCTGTAATGGTATAAACTATATACGCACCCCATGGAGTCAGTGATAAGCGGTGCGTCGACTACGACAAGAAGGGCTCGCTCGATTCTGCGGAATTTACTTCGAAGGCGGTGGTTGCTCGCACTTCCGCATACTTTGAGACCTGCTTTTCGCGGTGCAGCGTTGCGGTTGTTCTAAAGTGTCCGACAGCCGCTCGTGTGCTCCGGATGACGGGCCTCACCGCTCTGCTAAAGAGGCTATATAGGACCGGCAAACAGTATACTGTCGGATGATGTAATTTAAAATGAAGGGCTTATAAAAATAACCGACGATGCTGCTTATATATGTGAATCTCGACCTCGTCTTGAAGTTTCGCTTCACTCAAGGTATCAACTGTGCCATAATTTTTGTGTTTCTGCGGATAAGCGAGGTACCCGCTAATCACATGTAAGGTATTACGTGTTGATGCTGCATGTTGTTGATGATGATGTATTACGACTGTCATTAAACTACACACTCATTGTGATGAATAGAGGGCGGATTTATGGGCACTAAAAAGCAGTGTTTTAGGCGCCAAGAATAGGCGAGCAGAACACTGTTTTAGGCCCCTGAAACCGTCTTAATAAATTTAGACAAAATTCAAGTTTTTGGAAAAACAGGTGTTCGATCTATGTCTACGACTGGAAAGCAGACAGAAATGCAGACAGTAGTATTGAAAACTGGGCAAGTTGGTAACAATTCATAGCTAGTCGAGGTAAACGCAAAAAACGATGACGAAGTAAAGGAAGGACTCAAGATGAGTGCCGTCTCGAAATAAGAAATGTTTTAGTTTATGATGGTACAAAGGAGCCAATGGTTTAGCATATACCCATTCATTTTTTTTCCCGCAGGATTTGCAGAATATGCTCTCCAGCATGGTTAGTTAAGTGTCCATCGAATAAACACGCTCCTCACTCTCTTTCTCTTCGCCCCGCCGCGGTGGTCTAGTGGCTAAGGTACTCGGCTGCTAACCCGCAGGGTGCGGGTTCGAATCCCGGCTGCGGCGGCTGCATTTCCGATGGAGGCGGAAATGTTGTAGGCCCGTGTGCTCAGATTTGGGTGCACGTTAAAGAACCCCAGGTGGTCTAAATTTCCGGAGCCCTCCACTACGGCGTCTCTCATAATCATATGGCGGTTTCGGGACGTTAAACCCCACATATCAATTAATCCGTGAGCACCTTAAAGGGCCCTTAGCCAGCTTTGAGGATTTCGAGCAGGCAATCGAAATGCGTGCACTTGGCGCTTGCTGTTTCATCTGCCGAGATTTGCGATGCCCCCGGAAAGAGGTGAAACGTCGGACTGAGAAGTGTGGCAGCTTGGGCTAGTTGGTATGGCATGACGATAGTTATAGCGCGAGAACAAAACGACGACACAGAGACTTTCGTGTCCTTCTTGTCTCTGTGTCGTCGTTTTGTTCTCGCGCTATAACTATCGTCGGACTGAACGCCGCTTGACCTTCACCTCACGGGCGCGCGCCGCGACATGCGTGGTGACAAGGAATGGTCCTGCGTACGTCAAAGCTGTGCGTCACACTGCGAGCATTATTCAAAGCGACGTGTGTAATTTGTGCAATTAGTTGCCTGAATAGAAGTATGGAGGCATACAAACGGTATCTATGCGCGTTATCTTTTTTTTTAACTTCGGATCGAACGACGTGCGAGACTGAGCTGCCTCCCTTTCGTCAGCGTTTTCGCCGTTCTCGCAATGCGCCACAACGCTTGCCGCGTTTTTGGTGCATCGCCCCGGCGGTGCGACGTCGTGTTTCGTGGTAACGACACACGATCCGTGCCAGCCTCTTGCGCATGACGTGTTGGTGCGCCAGCGTCGTGTCATCTTCCGAGTTGCTGCGATACCGAACAAAGCAGGCTAAGAATTTCAATTTCGAAATCTACAGCGGGCGAGTGGCAAGGTTTTCAAGCTCACCGTGCATTCAATACTTGTTATCAACCAATTAAAAGTTCGAGTGGTGCAAAGATTTTCATTGGGCGCGCAACAAATAAGTTCCATCGTCTAAGTAAAATTTCTCACGTTATACCTATGGTGAAGCGCCGTTTAAGCAGTAAACGACAAAAAAAAAAAAACCTATACCCCATGGACATATATCAAATTTGGTATTTTGTGACGTGAATAGAGGACGAATGTATATGATTGGTGAACACCGTAATTATTACATGTGCGTCATGTAAGAACATGGCTACATACCACGCTCATGATGCACTCGCGGCCGTTTCACTAGCTCGACATATACAAAATTTGGTATTCCGTGACGTCAATAGACGACAAAGATAACTGACACGTCCAAACATGATGATCATGACATGCGTGTCACGTAAAACATGACTACATGCTACGTCCATAGCGCGCTTGCAGCCGTTTCGCTAGCTTCAGATATACCAAATTTGGTATTACGTGACTTGAATGGACGACGGGCACAAATGCCAGATGCAAATATGATAATCATGACATGGAAGTCATGCACGGCATAATTTACGTCCGCCTCGTAATGTTGCGCTGATTTTAACGTGACAATTCAACCTTCCTCATTCGTGCTTCGCATATCATTGATTTCCACTGTACGTGGGATCTGCCATTTCGTTTTTCGTTCTTAGTCGAGTCGACCAAGTGCGTGCAGCCCGTATACTTGCAGTACTATGGACGCGATATGGAACAGAATGAAAGCATTTTGTATATTAAAACACCAGCGTCGACGAAGCAACCGTGTCAGAAATTGCCGAAGCTATTCCGAATCTGCATATGATATTCATGATGAGCTGCTAACAAATTAGCAAATTAGCACTTGGCATGCTGTATACTATATATCAGCCTGCAGTTACGAAATATTCTGAAAGCTCCATGGTTGCTGCGAAGTATAAATAATTATAGTATTTGTTTGTCACTTAAACGTAATGTGTCTTATGTTAGAGCTCGTAGATATTTGTTGCCAATGAAATATTGTGGAATTCTTGAGATATTTTGCGTATTGTCACGTTACTTGTATATGGCTGCTTTGAATGTGCCCTTACTATTAGGAAATTATTCGATTCGATTATAAAAATTCATTGTTCGCACACCTGTACGGACAGCAAGGGCATGGCTGTGCGCCCATGCATGCAGACAGGTGCTATAAGGGACTTCAATAATAAATGAGAAAGTTGCGCGAGAAGTCAAACTGAATTCGGCGTTTTACAGCGAAATCTGTTATGAGATCGGAGCGCAGGTCATTTGCGGCGCCATAGTTGTCCGCCGCCGCCGCCGGTGGCCGTAACCGATATTGCTAGGAATAATAAAAGAAATCAGTAATAGACACTGTGGTATTCGAACCCGGGTCCGCTGCGTGCCATCCCGGCATTCTACCACTGGGCGGCACCAGCGCTTGAAACTCATTTCAGAACTGGCATTGGGCAGGCTTGACGTCGTGAAAGGAATCGCGCTAATATATGAGTAATACAGCGTTTTAGAACATCAGAGGGACAACCAGGCGTAACACAATCACAAATGCGCAAAGAGTGGGTCGGGGTACAACTGAGCTTGTTGTTGTTCACCTATCAACAGTGGCGCATACCCTTTCAGGCCTAACTACTGCGTAAAAGTATCGCACAATATTCCTAGCAAGTGTGTAGTGGATACCACGCTTGTATACGAAGAACGGTGAAGGATGGCATATATAGTGAATGCCAGCCTACTACACGAAAATCGGGATTATTTTTGGCACAGTGGGTACCCAGCAAGTGTTATTGTAGCAGTTACTTAAAGAGTATTAAGAAAAGGCTTCGAAAGGCCCCTTTTCGAGCTTTTCCTGTGATGTGCGTTTCGCGCAGGCTTGACGTTTTTATTAGAAGATCTGATGAGAAATATCACGCTGCATGTCAGTGAAATAGATTTCTTGAGCGCCAGCCAATAAATCAAATCTTGTTTGTTTCCGTTTAAATTTTGACTAATTGATTTCTGCACAAATAGTTGTGTGTGCATTTTTCAATTAAACTAGGTTAATAGTTTGCGCTGTGTCCGTATGGTTCTTCCGGTGTTCATGTTCTTTGTGCTAAGCAATGCTGACCCCGCCCTCGCAAGCCACTCTTCTGAACAGGTATACCTATTAGGCATCCTTGTTTACTTAGCCGGCCCACATTTGACAGCGCCGTTTGGAGGAGACAATACCGTGATAGAGCGGCAGTCGCTGCATGCCAGCTAATTTGGAAAGCTCCAATTACCGGCGCGCAGGGTTGCGCACTGTAACCAAGCTGAGAGCTGATCGTGCCGAAGGACGGGGCGGGATCTAGTTTCCATAGCTGGAGGGATTTCTGGCGCCGAGACGAGGACGATCGGTCAAGCACGACATGGGCGCCGACCAACTTGCACCGGACCGAACAATGGTGGACGCAAACAATTATTCTTACTCACAACACTGTCGGCCATAATAGCATATACGTCGAACTACCTTTCGCTGCTTTTTTCTTAGCCAGTATCTTACTGTGTTTGTGAAGCTATGTGCGTACCTCATCCTATACTTGATCATAGCCTCCTCATCCTGTATGATATGTATTGACCGGGTGTGATCACATATTTTTTTATGCCCCCCTTCCCAATGATTAGCTCCAACTAGGTCTGTAAGGACTGTTTAAATAAGTACGGCCGTCACGGATTGCGTTGTAAGGCAACAGTGCAACATTGTGAATGTTACAACAGCAATTACATCAGTACAATGTCAGACATAAAAATGCAATCGTAATTTGACCAGCGGCTATCAAAATGTGGAGCTAACGTTATGAATGTGATTGTTACCAATGCAGTCGGGCAGTACAATAATCGCAAACGGCACATAAGGTAGCCAACGTGTTTCCGGCTACATTGCTTTGCTTACAAGAACAAACAAACAAACAAACGAAAAGGAGCAGAAGACGGTAGAAAAGAAAAGAACTAGCCAACTATAACTGTTGGGCTTTCACGTCCCGAAACCACGACGCGATCATGAGGGACGTCGTAGTGGAGGGCTCCAAAAATTTTAACCAGCCTGTGTTATTCACCTCAATCTACACGGGCCGCCACCGTGGCCGGGACTCGATCCCGCTACTTGCGGGCTAGCGGTGAAACAGGGGAACCCTGAATTAAAACGAAACCAGACCGACAGGAAGGCTGCAATCACTCATTACATGAGAAAAGTAGTCATCGTTCAATATATTACCAAAGTCAATTCACAAGAACAAACAGACAATATTGCTAAGAATAGAGGATGTTAGTAGTAGTGATTTTCATGCAAACGGGAAGAAAGAAAGGTGGACGAAAAGACAACTTGCCGCTAGCAGGGACCGCATCTGCGACCTTTCCAATAAGGCGTCTGAAATTCTGCCAATTGAGCTACAGCAGTGGTAGCTTTCTTCGGCATCATCGTATGTTCTCATTAATATTGTGTCAAACAAAGAAAAACGAGCCCTTAAATTCACACTTCCTTGTTTTAATGCCAATTGAGTTGCAACATAAAAGAAAGGTAATAATGATCGATCGACTGTGCGTATTGCTGTTTGACGCCGCGTAGCTACAGCGCCGTCATAGGACCGAAAATGGGACAGCATCCACCGCCTAGTAATTCTTTAACGTGAACATACCTAACTTTGGACCCAATATCGTTGGTCGGTGGCGCCAGCACGTGCACAATCACGAGATGGCAAAAATTGTTACCGCGACAAAGCAAGATACCGTAAATATTTTTGAGAAAGCCCCACGGAAGGATGGCTAAGGCCCAGTTTTTTTTCCTAACCAACTTTTGCGATGTCTCGAAATCGTGCGAGTGCACCGTTAAGTCTCCACAGCCCTCGTGTTCCCCCATAACGCGCATTCCCGACATCGCAGGGCTGCCTCGTTCTGAGAGGTTTGCGGCCGCCCGCGACGAGTCTGGAGCAGCCGCGCTTCACTCGGCGTCAGCAGCTGCCTCACCATCGGCGGCGGCACGCGACGCCCGGCTCCCACCACAGCAGCGCCAGGGCGGGCCTGTGGCGCCGCGTGCGTACGCTGCTGGGCCAGCGGAGCAGCCACGCCATGGATGACGACCTTGGCCTGGACCAGTTCGAGCAGCAGCAGCTGGAACTCGAGAGGCGCCGCATCATCCTCGACCAGGTGAGCCGTCCCGAGCGTGGGTCGGGAAAAAAGAACACGCTGCTGTGCCGTAACGTTATTGCTGAGAGAGTGTGAGGGAGAGAGGCCTCAGCTAGCACCGTTCCAGGGCACGGACGGACGGACGGAGGCGAGTAGGAGCCATTCAAACCTTTCGCCTTAAAATTTTAGCTCACTCAAACTCACTAAAAAAATATTGTTTTTTTTTTTTCTGAGGGCTTGCTCGGATTCAGATACCAAAATTCGATTTAACTGAACTCACTCAAACTCACTAAAACTGAACTCGCTCGGAAATAAACACCCGAACATATTAGTCAGCTGGACTCACCCAGACTTACGGGTTGACCTGAGTCTAAGTGAGCCTGAATTAGTCGGCTCATCAGTGCAGCGACATACGATTAGCCTTTTAGATCATGGTGCCATTGCCCTCTAACGCCAATATATCAGATAATCATGCTGTCACAGTACGCCATTTGCTCCTGTACCTTCATATACGGTGCATCAGTGGTTTCAATTCAGTAAGGACATTTTTCTGAAGTATACGCAACTCACGCGAAATAACTTTCTCAAGAAATTCCCGTGCTGTCGAATGGCGGCAGTTACAAACCCGATCCTTCCCGAGTCCAGCTATCATGCACCTAATACACCCAGATTTACACAGGACAGGCACTGAGTGCAGACACTGCGACTCTAAAGCCACTTTATAACGCACGCTACGCGAATGTCCAGGCATAGTAAACAACAGCGCTGACGCAGCCTTAAGCAGCGGCAGCTTCCGCGCGCCCTGGGACTCAGCGTTGCTCAGCCCGGCGATGAAGCAACAACCGTCTCGCGAGCCGAGGAAGCCGCCAAGAGCCAGCAACCCTTGGCCGAAGCCCAGGCGGGGAACAGGCCCATCCCGACGATTCTCTGGGCTCTGAATAAAGTGATTTGATTGGACACGAACCCGTGAAAGAGTTTACACGAGGTTATGGCAGCCCCCTCTTCATAACTCACGCCTCTTATCAATACATACTAAGGTGGCGCATGAAATCTAGCACATTGATATACATGAATAGACCTGAGTGTTAAACGTAAGCCGATGTAAGGCTCATGGTAATTCCGAAGGTGAGTATGGATTGGAGTGCAAGTATGCTAGTAGCAGTTACCCGAAGACCGTACAAAGAAAGGCTCTGAAAGGCCGCTCTTCCAGATTTCGCGGTGACTGTGCTGCGCCCTCCGCACGGGCCTGGCAGTTTCTTGAATTCCTTTTGTTGTTTTGTGTTCTAGCTAATAATTATTATGAAGTCCCTCGCGCATATTTTCATGAATTGCTTCTATTGCCACATTCCTTCATGAGGTTTCGCGGTCGCTCCGTTACATTGTAAGTATATGTTCAGCGCAAACCGTGCCTGCAGAGTTAGAGAAGCCTCGGATCTGTAGTAAATCATCTTTTTAAGATTACGCACGCAACGCGAACATTACAGATTATTCTGGAACTTACGTTGGCGAAGCGATAACGCTGGAATATTCGACGGCACATGTATAAATGCCGGCGCTCTGTCCGCCGCTATCAGTGCCAGCGTGTATCGCTGTAATCTGAGGTTCCGGTTATCGGCCACAAGTCCGGCCAAATTGAGTTTCATCTTACGCATACAGTCTGCTCCCGTCGTTCACGTCTCGACTTCGTGGCATTATATTGACTACTCGTATTGCTTTATTTGCCATTGAAGTTATGCACATGTATGTTTCATTCAAATCTTTGGATGCTTTATAGCTCGCAGCAAAACCATGTGCATGCATGCCGAACATGCAAAGGAGTAAGAGTCGGGTAGTATGACCTTTAGCTGTTAGTGCTCTTTCTGAGTAAGATACGAATACGATAAGCTTCAAGCTTTAGGTGTTTTTAAAGAAAATAAAACGAAAAATTCACGCATCTACTCGAAGTTCATCATGACGAGTGGACGATTAAGCTCTGGGTATCGTATAGGTAACTGCACGTTACCTGAGAGTTGCCCTGTATCATGTGCATCGAGTGAGATGTAACGTAAATGTATATCTCCTTTCAGAAAATTTCTACAGTGGAGGATATGCTTCGAAAATGAATCCAAAGTGGCAAGGCACCGTTTTATGGGATGAGTAATTTGTTAGGACACATAGTGCTTGACGTGTGCCTTTGTGTTACAAGTTTCCTTCGGAAGCCTCAACATCTATCCCATTTTAGCAGAGATAAGATCATCAGTAATCTTCTAGAAAGGTTACTTTCGTTGGTGATCTCTTACCTTTATAATTAACCATGTCTACGTTGAAAGTCTATTGTTGTAGAACCTGTGTGTGTGGGAGGGAAGGGCGCAACGACCATTACAGGGGACAAGGCTGGTTCCTGCGGAGCTTCGTCCCTAATAAGATATCCTTTGTGCGTGCAGGCCGTGCGCCGCAAAACGATCGACAGCTGGGTGTCATCGCGCTTGAGCGTGTTCGACAGACCGCTGGACGAGGACGTCGCGTACGACGACACCGAGGTGCCCCGTCCGGCACCTCCTCTGCCTCCGCGCAACCACCCGGGGAGGATCAGCTGGCCAGTGGGGCGTCACTGCGACTCGCCGCCGTCGTCACCCGCACCGCCTCTGCCCGCGTCACCGCTGCCAACGGGTGAGTCATTCCATGCATAGTCAAATGTTTATTTTGTACCGAGAAACTTCAGAAGACGTGAATGTTGAAAATGGTTTTGGTGAATAAGATTTATTGGGACTATGTACAAGAGGTAGGGCAGGCCTTAAAGGGTTACTGAGACCTTTTTTTTCGGTGGTGTGTTTCATTGCTATACAAAAGAGAAAGTGGGAAATTATTAGAAAGCTGAGGGGTCAGCCTCAACTAGTTCGCTCTAGCCTGCTTCTCTACGCAGGAGATGAGGGAAGGAAAACAAAAGAGGGACGAAGGGTGATGACGGGGACAAGTCTCCTGCATACAGAGATGGCTCTAAGCAAGTGTGAGGCTCAGCGAACGCTGCTAAGGTATTTTTTATATTAAAGTCAATTTTCTTGTTACTCACCTACCGATATCGACCCTAGCTTGCCGTCATACAGTACTAATTGTTTGTGACTTCATGCAGCAGTCTCTCCAGTTGTGATGACGTCAGCACTAAAACTTCCTAAATGGCCGCTTGTGCGTCCCCAGCGGAGCCATGGTGCGGAGGCAGGGTCATGATAAGCGGCGCGGCACCGTATATAGAAAACACCGTGGTGGTGAAACTTGGCAAAGATGCAAATCAATTGATTATCTTGTTTGTGATGGCTACCGCCGCTGTTCTGAAAACCGTGGGTTTGAACGCTCATTTTAAAAGCACGGTGCTTCGTTTCTCAAAACTGCGGTCGCAGCGAGCGCTGCGCAACGAGGGAGTGCTCATCTGCGCCTCTACATGATAACCCACCCATGAGAAGGGTGTTAGCTTTCACAACTATCACAATAATCCGAAGCTGAGGAAAAAGTGGATAGTCAAACTCGAAGAGGCAAAATGCCCCGCGCCTTAATCGACCGTGTGCAGCAAACACTTCGCTGACAGCTATATCAGCCCTACGCTCCACTTTTCGGTAAGCTTTTAACCGTGTTTCAGCGTCTCGCCTGTACTTCAGCCATTAATTGCACGCAGGCTAAAGACGTGGGTGACTTACACCAGGTGGGGTGCCGTCCCAAAACCTACCGCGAAGGCCCCTAGACAGGGAGCTGACGACGCGGCCTCCGAATCGCCTGTGGTACGTAAGGGCCGTTTCACGCGCTTCCCGCACAGCCGCAACGCACGTGCCGGGACCCCCTACCGCGCCCAAGCGGGGGACAAATAAGCCAATTGGCGACGCTGGGGAGGGTGAAAGAGCGTCGCCAATTGGCTTATTTATCCACCGCTGGCGTGCGGTAGGGGTCGCGGCACGTGCATTGCGGCTGTGCGGGAAGCGCGTGGAACGGCCCTAAGCGCGCCTCGTGAGCGCAGCTCAGCGGCGCAGGATATTTGAGACTGCAGCTTTATTTGGTTGGTGTATGGTTACATATTGCCACCATTGATAAACGAGCCACAGTGGCTCATACGCGTTTTTGGGCGCGAAGAAGAAGAGAACATCTTCGTTGCTCTGGTTCAAGTGAACTCCTGGCTGCGGGTCTTGTTTTGTTCGTGACATTACTGGTGGAGACGCTGGGTACGTGTACTTCGGCTGTGTCGGCCATCGTGGAGACAGCTACATCTCCCAGAGCAAGAATCAGCCGCCGCCTGCGTGGGTTACCCCCTGAATTTGGTCCCTTGGCATCGACACCCAGAAAGATGGCAACTGCGATGACAAGCCAGGCGGTCCAAACCAGCGATGGCCATGATTCGCTTCTCGCCCATGTTCTCCACGTGCCACAGACACCAAAGCCGTTCCATGGAGACATCTTCGAGGATGTTGATGACTGGCTAGACCACTTTGAACGGGTTGCCAATATCAACGAATGGGACGATGTTCGCAAGCTGCGCCGAGTTTATTTCTACTTGGAGGATTCTGCGAAGACGTGGTACGAGAACCACGAGGGCTCCTTTGCAACATGGCAAGAGTTCAGCCGACAGCTTCGTGACGCCTATCGCAACACCGAAAGGAAGGAGAGGGCCGAACAAGCCATATCCAACAGAAACCAACGGCCGAACGAACGTGTATCCATGTTTGTCGAGGACATGCTTCGACTCTTCAAGCGCGCGGACCCTGCCATGCCTGAGGAAAAGAAGGTGCGCCATTTAATGCGCGGAGTAAAAGAACGGCTTTTCGCTGGGCTCGTGCGCAATCCACCGACGACAGTCGCCCAGTTCACCAGTGAGGCGGCTACGATGGAACGTACGCTGCAGCAGCGGTCGTCACAATACGAACGCCAGATCCCGGCCACCACATGCTCTATCGGCTCTGACAGCGAGAGACAGACCCTCGCAGACTTCATTCGAAGTATCGTTCGGGACGAATTGCGACAGCTGCAGGCAGTGGGATCCCATCCACCCGTGTCAGCCCTCGCGGATGTAATCTGACAAGAAGTCCGGCAGGCCGTCACACCCCTAGCCCCAATCGCACCGCCGATTCCCGAGGCCCCAGTCCTGACATACGCAGCTGCATTGCGATCCCCTGCGCCACCGGCTACAGATACTGCTATGCGGCCAAGGTACCAGGCTATGCAGCCATTTCACGACACTGCTTCAAGCCCACCTCTCGGCTCAAGGTTTTCGAGCCCACCCACCTATCCGCCGTCTATCTCAAGACAAAGGGGTAGCAAGGCAAGCACGTGGCGCACCTCGGATAACCGTCCGCTCTGCTATCACTGTGGCGAAGCGGGTCACGTATACCGGAACTGTCAATACCGGCAACTAGGTCTCCGCGGCTTCCACCCTGATGCTCGATGCCCGCGCTACGGTGAGCGCCCCCGCGAAATTGAAGCCTATCTCACGGGCCAACGTACTCCTTCGACTATTCGGCACCACCAATCGAGATCACCAAACCGCAGACGCGCGCCGCTAGAATCTTCGCCACCGTGAAGTAATTTTTAAGCCAGGTGATGAAGTCTGGGTGTGGACCCCTATCCGACAGCGTGGACGTTCCGAAAAGCTTCTTCGCCGCTACTTCGGCCCTTACAAGGTTGTGCGACGTCTCAGTGACGTCACTTACGAGGTTCTCCCACAAGGCAATTCGAGACGTTCCCGTTTCAACCCGCAAACTGAAGTCATTCACGTTTCACGTCTCAAACCATACTTTTCGCGCTGTGAATCGCCAGAGAGTGACTGACTTTATTAGTAACTTCGCGTCTTTCTTTTTGTTCCGTCCTTTCCTTACATTTTTCCTATTTTTCTTATTTCTCTAACTTTTGTCTCCACAACCAACTACGTTATTCCGCCTTACGCCATTCATTTTGCTCGCATGCTAATTTTCATTTAATTTTCTTTTCTTTTTTTTTTGCCTTCATGTACAGCATCGAGACGATGCTTCTTGGGAGAGGGGGTAATGCCACCATTGATAAACGAGCCACAGTGGCTCATACGCGTTTTTGGGCGAGAAGAAGAGAACATCTTCGTTGCTCTGGTTCAAGTGAACTCCTGGCTGCGGGTCTTGTTTTGTTCGTGACAATATACAGGGTGTCCCACATAACTTCAGCCAAGAATTTGAAAATGAAAGACACTTCAGTGGCGAATTGAACCAAACGCATAGTACTCGCACTAGCCTGTAAGTACTCAGGCTATTCTTTCTTTCTCCGCATACTAGTTAATTAACAATTCTTAATTGCCTATTTTCAAATGATGGGCTGGAAACCCAATATATGAACGCTAAAATGTAGAGCACTTTCAGAAACCACTGACTAAATTGTTTCCTGTACGATACGTCTCGCGCTGTTATTTTTTCCACGTTGTAAGAAAGCCCGCGAAATGTGAAAAGAAGCCGAGTGACGGACCGCGAGCGTACTGCTATAGTGCTGCTATAGGCTTTACTTATGGTCGCGCGGACGGACGGAAGCACGCACGGGCTGACGGACGCTTCGCCTTCTCATCATCATTCACTCCGTGGATACGCTGTGGTTTTTTGTAGGGGCCTGGAGAACCAGCATTTTTAATTTGCTAGAGTGAAAGTCCCCGATACAAAAAGGTGTCTTGCAACTTTCCCGCTAGGGAGAAAGCGAATGCGTAGTGGTATCGCGAAAAAGGCAGATTATTGTACCGTTTCAGTGCGCCGAGGCAAAAACTTTCTAATGCACCAAACAAACTAGATAAACGCCTTTTGTCGAAATGAAAAGTTCTGGTACACTGGTCGAGGTCGTCCGGCTTTAAAAACATTATTACATTTTTTTTTGCTGACAATTTATTTTAGAGACACTTTAAAGGGACACTAAAGGCAAATATTAAGTCGACGTTGATTGTTGAAATAGCGGTCCAGAAACCTCGTAGTGTAACTCTTGAGCCAAGGAAGGGCCTATTTTGAATTAAAATCACGTTTTAGTTGTGCACATCGGGTTAGCGCACTTCATATTACCCGCCGCAAGAAGCGGACCGACCGGACCAACCCACGTCACTGTTGCCGTGCACAACATTGCCCGGCTTTACTGCGCTAGTAGGAGCAAACCAAAAGCAGCGGGAGCTACAGCAGCAACAACGGCCATTGATCAATTTCCCGCCGTTGCCTTCGAAATTGGAGACGTCTTTTGGTTCAACTGTACCCCACTAGATGGCATTACATGTCGGGTGTAAGTACGCAAAAAATTGAATTTTTGAACCACTCGCGTCATTCCCCATAGTAACGTCCGTTGGTTCTTCTTTCCATGAATCAAACAGAAACGAACGAGCAGCATTTTATTGCGTCTCTTGATGCACGGAAGGTTCTTTATTTAGTGCAGCTGGATCGACTACTAGTGATATTAATTGTAGGCGGTGCGTCTGATATCGTCGGGATCATTTTCAGAATGTCGTAATGCAGCGCATGTGTTCATGTGCATTTACTTTAGTTTCTCGGTAAGCAGGGCGCTATTGTTTATAATATTGTCGTTTTAAATGTTGTCATACGTTAAAGTTTAACTCTGATGTAACTTATTATTAGACTTTAGTGTCCTTTAAAGCAGTCTAATGGTCTCCTTTCCTTTATTTTACCTTCTCTTGTCTTTTTTTTTCTTGTTGTCATGTTTTAGTCCTCTTTCCCAGCGCAGGGTAGCCAGCTGGTCTAAGAACTTGCTAAACTCCCCCCCCCCCCCACCTCCTCCTGTTACACTATTTACTGAAGAGAGCTCTGGCGCTTAGATTCTTCAGTCACCATGGCAAAGATGGGTAGTATATGGATTTTCCCTAATGTGCGTGTTTGTGGCTTCAAAAGCACATCGCTTTGTTTATCGTTCTATATTATTGTTTATATGGTGCAAAAGAACGGATAGTTGTGTACTTCGCGAGCCGGTTTAAATTGGTCAGCCTAAAGGGGTTTATGTGATGTGTGGAAATGCTGAACACTTGCTGAACTTCCTCTTGCGAAACTCACCTCTCCTGGGATGTCATATGCTGTTTAATGCGGTCGTCACCTGACGCAACGCAGAATAAACCTCGTGTAAAAGTGGAAACATAGAGGAAGCAAG
The DNA here is from genome assembly GCF_013339725.1 of Rhipicephalus microplus. Lineage (NCBI taxonomy): Eukaryota > Metazoa > Arthropoda > Arachnida > Ixodida > Ixodidae > Rhipicephalus > Rhipicephalus microplus. The sequence continues at coordinate 122,098,961 of NC_051175.1, read as the reverse complement.
CGACTATTAGAAAGAGAAGTGAAATGTAAAAAGAGGAAGAAATAATGTAGAAATAAATTGACATAAAATGAAAAGTACCCAGAAAAATCTAGAAAATGCAAATAAAAAGTGAAATAAGGGGGAAACAAAGAGAAAGCCGACGATAAAAAAGGAGGGCTGCCCAGCTCGGCACTTCCTTCGGGCTTGGCACCGCTTGGCCGAAGCTGCCGAATCGGCTCACTCAGACTCCGAAGGGAGTCTGAGTGAGCCCGCTTTCTTCGAGCGGGCTCATTTGGACTCAATCACAAAATATTCTTTCAACAACATTCACAAGTTTTTTCCTCTAACGGACTAACTCCGACTCGAATTCATGGTGCAGTCAGCTTCTAAGTGAGTCTGAGTCAGTCGTCTCATGGGTGAACCTGCTGAAATGGTCCCCGGAAGCCCTGGAATGCCCTCATGGTTTCTTCGTACGCAGCCAGAACTTCAAAAACCGCGCTGTGTTGGTAACATTGTTTCATCTAGGGACCTTAGGTAACATTTGTATGTAGCGCCATCTCTCCGCAAAGGCGTGACCTCTTTAGGAGACAGGTTTTACGCGACGGCTCCAGAGGGCGAAAGCATACGGTGTCTCTTCAGAATTTACGCACTCGGAGCACGAACCGTTGAACGTAGTATTTCATTTCACACAAATGAAAGAAATGTAGATATTGAAGTTCGGAACTTTAGGGGTTCGGGCTGTCGTATACTGTCATCGGCGCTTGGCGTAACGCTTCATTTGTAGCATATTGAGCTCCAAAGGGAGGTCTTTTTTCTCCCGTTTTTCAAGCGTCTCCATGATGATCAGTTGTCATGATCATCACAATAACAAAACAAAAAAATAACAGTGCGTGCGTTCGAAGTAACGCAAGTAAAACCACTTGTAATATGCAAGAAAAAAACGCTAAAAACAGGAAAGTAAAAAAAAAAGAAAAGACGAATGGAAAGAGCGGAAAAGTTCTGTTTGGCGTTGCATAAGTTGTTGCCAGACTGAGAGCGTCGGTGTTGCCAGACTGCCGCCAATATTGGTGGAGAAATTTGTTTCTGTAGTTGTGGCTTCCTCGCGAGAGTTTGGTGTCGTCCGCGGTGCATTTTGCGAGTGCATGAGCGATGCTGGCCGTTTTAATTAACGGAATGAACCGCGCCTTGCAGACGTTGGGCCGCGTTGTCTTGCTGTGTGCAGCCTTCCAGGCGTATATAGCTGTAGCATATCCGACGTACCCCGATTAGCCAGCCGTGGGACGTTTATTCGTCACAAGTACACGAGTCCGATTGATATGCCTTGTGCTGACACAGCTAGGCGAAGCGTAGCGTCCCCGTCGTGGCACGTGGTCGACGCGGCACGATCAGCTGTTAAAAAAGGGGGTGGCGGTGGGGGCAGCGCACCGCCTGCTGCGACTCGATTCAGTTTTCCCCGTCGTCCCTAATACTGAGACGCGATATTTTAATTGCACAGCTGCGCACATAGCAAGAGAACGCGCCCCGACTTCTGTAACGCGCGGTTCGTTCCGTTTAAAAGTCGGGTGAGAATGTGGTAGTATAGCCAGAAACGAGTCCAAGGCCACAACTGCAGGGCGTGACTCTCTCCGTCACTTACGTCGCACACACACTCGTGAAAAAGTTCATCGCACTCGCGAAATGCACGGCGGACGACACGTCGTTGATTCCCTAACTCTGAAACACGATCTCTTAATTGCACAGCAGCGCACACAGCAAGAGAGCGCGCCCCGACTTCTGGAACACTCGTTTTATTTTGTTAATTAAAACGGCCAACGTAGCTGACGCCTTCGCGCAATGCACCGCGGACGACACCAAACCCTCATGGAGAAGCCACAACAACAGGGGCGAATTTATCCACTAAATTTGGTGGCAGTCTGGCAACAACCACCCCAAAGTCTGGCAACTGACTTGTGCAACGCCAAACAGAACCTTGCCGAAAGAGCAAGCGAAAAATAAATCAATAAATATAAACGGTTAGAAAAAACGGTGGAAAATAAAGAAACAAAGAAGGCTGCCCAGCTCCACACTGCATTTAGACTTGGTACATTTGCTGCTTTTACACACACACACACACACACACACACACACACACACACACACACACACACACACACACGCACACGCGCACGCGCACACACACACACACGCGCACACACACACACACACACACACGCGCACACACACACAGAGAGAGAGAGAGAGAGAGAGAGAGAGAGAGAGAGAGAGAGAGAGAGAGAGAGAGAGAGGCGTTCTACAGCAATAGACTTTCAACATAGACATAGGTTAATAATAAAGGTAACAGATCACTGTTCCCGGCGAAAGTGTACTCATGAGCTTATCTCTGCTAAAATGTGAATAGATGTTTAGGCTTTCGAAGGAAAATATATTCCTGCTCACGGCAAGTTATCTTTTCGCCCACTTTTCTTTCTTCACATTTACCTTACATTTCGGTCTAGTAACTTCCCCTGTACTTTCCTTGGCATTATTGTCTGTTATATTTCACTAATATTGTGTCAAAACACGGGAGAACGAGCCCTTATGCATGCACTTCTTTTCGATATATATATATATATATATATATATATATATATAATCTGGCTGATACGCCATGCGTTGCAGCTCCCATGGACAGTATAGAGCGCCAGAGTTTCCTCTTGTGTACTTTTTCTTGCTGGCAGAGGTTACTGCACCGTATTATTGAGTCATATCTGGGCCAGTAGACCTGCGGAACCGCTGTTAATCGCAGCCCTGTCGTATAGGAGCGGCGTTTTGAACGCGTGGCCGCGAACTGGCTGATGAATGGCTTCGCGAGCGGCTTCGTTCTTGACCGCCCAGCCTTTGTTGGCGCTCGCCTCGTTCTCCACTGGCCGACTGCGCGAGACAGCACCGAGGCGTGTTGCTTCGAGATGTTCAACATTCCCTTCGCCTCGTTCTTCTCTCTGTTTACTTTTTTTTTCGGAGACGCTTCTTCGAGCCAGGCAGATTCCCGTTACATAATGGGAGGCCCTCACTGGACTGACCCACATCGGACTTTGGTCATTGACGCCATTCACTCGCTCGCTCGTTTCACGCGGTCGATGTGTTCTACGACACAATTCATCATCGCGATCGATGCCGTATATAAAAGGCAGGAGCTCAAACACGGACGTAAGAAAGAATGCACGACACCGAAAACTTTTTTCTTGTGGCCGTGTTTGCACGCTCCGTCTTTTTCCTCACCAAAATACCAGAAGCGAGCGCGTTATCATCTCCGGGCGTGTCTCGTCTTTCTTCGTGACGCACTGAAGAACGGTGATTCCCGTGACGTCAACACGTTGTCGATCGGTCCACATACGCGACATATCAGTCGCGAATCGTATTCGACACTGTTTCGCCGTGCTGCTGCGCATCGATCCCGAGCGATGAACGATTGCACTTCATTCTGTGCGTTTCCGACTACGCAAGCGGAAATGTAAGCGTGACGAGAGTGAAATGTTGATATATAACCTTCAACGCTTACTGCTGTCACTGTACACGTGCTATGTGAATAAATAAGTGGCGAGAAGGAAGAGTAGCGAATAGAAAGAATGCACTCTCTCGTATTTGAACGCGGGGCGGATCTTTAAAATCAGTTATTACCTTCTAGCTCAGGCTCTAAGTTTTTCGATGCCATGTGATGGTTTTACCGAGTACTGCCGTACGCCTCTCGGGCTGGACTGCCTGAATTTTAATCGGCATATCGTTCAGGAGGACGTTTGGTTAATCGTTTCGCATGATGCGGCGCCTCGAGTCCATCTCTGGCAGCGCATACATACACATGGCGCGCTTATCGGTCACCTCTTTGAAGTAATATATTAAATAAGAAAATAAAAAAGATAGGCGTTGAATCATAATTCGATAATGAAGGGCGGCGTGCATCTCAATGACTCTACTGTAATAGTCAGCTTTCTCGCGTTTGTTACCGGAAGACGTCGTTCAACGTCCGCCAAAACCAGTGGGCCATGTGCCAACGAAGTTCACTCGCTGCCGAGTATGTTGCAGTTACGGAAAAAGCTTGCTCCTTATGCAGTGACTCTCGTCACACCACCTCGGAGAGCAACACCCAGCTCTCAGCAGATGAAAAAAAAAAAAAGGCCGCATATGCCAAGGGTAATGATGGCGAGTGGGGCGAAGCATCCGACCGTCCATTCGTTCTTGCTTCCGTCCGTTCATGCGTCCGCCTGTGTGGCCGTCCGTGCGGCCACCCGCCCGTCCGCGCGTGCGTCTGTTCGTGTGTCCGCACGTCCATCCGTGTGTCTGTCCTTGCGTTCGTCCATGAATCCGCCCCTGCGTCCGTCCATGCGTCCATCCGTCCGTGCAGCCATCCATGCGTCCGTCCGTGCAACTGTCTGTGTGTCCGTTCGTCCATCTATTCAACACTCCAATACCACCATCTAGCATCTTTTCATCATATACTCCCTATATAGGAAGCACCGCCATCCAGCGGACATTCCAAGGACTGAAGGAGAGGTGGCACACACACACTTTCTTACGGCTTGCGCTTCGTGTCTACTTCCCACCTTTAACCACCTCGAGTTCATGGTATGTACTAGTTCACTGTCTTCATCGCACTGCGGCCCGACGCTCGCTAAACCTTTCTAAAACTAAGGAGGTTACGACCAGCGAGTATAACCCTTTCTTGTCAGATAGTGCTCAATGTACGTGCCAATGGCTGCTAATGGGGAACGAGAGACAGGAGCATTCGGTTCTTAGTTAACGCGCACGCTGCGAATTTTTTATTGTTCAACAACGCACAGGAGAAATCTCCCACCGGCACCACCTTGCAGGTCAAAGCGTAAGACTGGTTACGCACTACGACGACTAGGGACAAACGGGTGCCGCTTTAAGGAGCTTCGCCCCTAAAACGGGCTCGTTTGCGCCGTGCTCGGTGCTGCTACCGCTTCGGCAGGATCAACAACATGTCACGATTTTGTCAGCGTGCATGAAGCAGCAAGTACCGTCGTCGACATTTGACGATTCTGTGTGAGTCGTTCTGGCCTGCTGCACCAATTCGTATGGACGCGACGGATCAGGACGATCCTCGAGTGACGAACACGCTTTTAGTGACATCAGCCCCAAGCGCAGTGCAGTCCTACTGCAAACAGGATGGATGTGGACTAAGTGCGGTTCCCGAAGGCCTCTCGTGCACATTTATTAGAGCAGACTTCTCAAGGTACCTCAGATGCCCGGTTATGAGAACCGCGGAACGTTCTTTGGTAATGTTTGGCTGCTCGAAGCCCCGCGAAGTAATGCGCACTCGAGGGGTAGCTTTGACTCTCCGAGGCCAACGTAGCGGCACAGCCGTCACCGTGGAGGCCTTGGAGGCACCTGAAGTGTGTACGACCACAAACCCACCGATCAACAGTACAGTCCTTCAGGAATAGCGCCCACACAAATAAGTGTGCTACTTTGAAGGTAGGAACTGGAAGGATAGTGATCTGGCGGCCGTGATCCTGTGATCTGACGGCCGTATAAACTACGTTTGAATGGACAGTTCAGAGAACAACAGAAGCAGCAGAAAATTCACGTACTAACGCGTTATTTTTGAGTTGTTGCACCACTTCCCTTCATGACCGCGATGATTCTGCGATGCAGCGTTTAGACATCAGAGTCGAGCCATCCTTTGAGGAAAAGAACCAGGTTCCAGGGAACCTTCAGGCATTGGGCATCATCAAGTTAGGCGGGTGCTACAAAGTTCGGCTGAAACCACAAGTTTCAGGGATACACTCAGGCAGCGATAATCGATGATCAGGTAAACGCTATAGTTGCCATTGGACTGGTTCAAGGAACATTCTGAAAGCGGAGTTAAGCGAAGAACAGACAAGGCGACTCGAAGTACCACAGCCACAAGACGCCTCATCATGCAGACATACAGAAAAAGGCTGTCGCGTCAAGGCTTCGTGCTGTGTGTGACGCCTCGTCGCATGCGCTAGATCACCCCTGCCACAACGATGCCCTCCTGAAGGGTTCAAAGCTCGACGCTGACGTTATGCAGCTGCTGCTCGTCTTCCAGAGCCAACCAGTCGTCCATTGGAAGTTCGTGGGAGATACTTGCCGGGGAGACTGGTCGAAGCGCGTCAACCGCTCGACAGAAAACGCAGTGAGACGGTCATTTGTACAACGGTCTGAACGCCGAAGGCCTCGCTGCTGTTAGTTATGAAGTGTGTTCCTGTGTTCAATGCTACAATAGCTGAATGAAGTTGTGAGTGCACCCATGAGAGAACGATATTGCTGCTTTAGGGTGACTAGCTCCTGGAAAGGCAAATAAAGCGACTGGTTCATTTATATATATATATATATATATATATATATATATATATATATATATATATATATATATATATATATATATATATATATATATATATATATATATATACATATCAGTCACTTAGACCTAACTAGTGACCGCCTTGGCCCCTTTGGAATATGTTGCCAATAAATGCGTACGGGCGGCAACATGGAAGAAGAGCATAGGAGAGAAGAAAAAAAAGCGTTTGAACATGAGCAGTCGAATAAACACGGAGTTCTTGCTGTAAAGCTTATTACGAGACAGTCGCCACAGTGCGAGCGTCGAAGAGACGCAGTAAAACGCCCGCCTAGTCTTCGGCTCTTACACCCTGTATATGCGTTTAGAAGAAACTTGAAAAGCGCTAACGACGAATACGAAACACACACAACAACAAGACAGCAGAACAGGTGGTTGTCAGGAAGGGAGCCACAAAACACTGCAAGTGTCCTTACATGCCTCTATTTCACACAACTTTTACAAATAAAGGCAGATCAAAACGAGAACGCGAAATTATCAAGACTTACGTGATAAAGAAAGCATGCGATTTGTGCGTCAGCTGCGCATTTTCGGTATTGAAAAAAAAATAAACTGGCTTTTCTTTCGACACACTTTAAATTTGATATGCTATAGTTTGTCTCAATATCTCACTTTCGAAGACTGACCCACGCAATCTCTTGTGGGATGAAGTGTGTATATGCTTGACGCGCGGGTAGACACCAAAATGTTCGGTACGAATAAACGCCAGTTGCAAGTAAAGCGCCCGTCCCGTTGTATGAGTTTCGTCACTAATGTTGGACCCAAGCCAAGGGATCGTTAAGCGCTTGAGCACCACAACCAGAATGAAATTACCAAACAAACTTGTCCGTGTGTGCATGTGAAAGAACCATTTCAATTCACGACTGGTCAACTAAAGCGCGCGAAACTCCCACGCGACGCCTCGTATGCAAGCTGCTGACAGATAATGAAAGTCAGCGGCCCAAGTGGTGTACGCGCAGTGCTCGCCACCCGACAGCCGCGTCTCGGTGCCTGATGCCAATTAAACTGCCATTACGGTAGGGTTAGCCCTCGCGAGCGCAGGCCAAGAAAGACCATTACGGTGACGAGCCAAGTATCCCCTGCTGCAATGTGTGTGTGCGCGCGGGTGCACTTGCCTAGCCGCATATATTCGACATGACTGAAACCAAGTCTCGGCGTTTCCTCAGCGGAGGGCGCCCTTAGTTCGGGACGGCAGCAAGTGTGCATTTCCTCATGAAGGCCGGACACTGGATGACATTTCGGAGTTAAGTACATCGTTCCGATTCACATGAGCGCCTTTTTAACTACTGGACATATATCACAAATTGGAGCCGGAGTCCGGCCTTCGATTGTCTGATGAAGAAGGTGGAATCTCGGCCTACACGCTGGCACAAATTAATATTTTCGTACGTTCGTACTTTGCTTTCACCGTTCACTGGATCCCCAAAAACATCTGAGTGAGCCATAAAGAGCAATACAATGACATAGAGAGAGAAAGAGAAAGGAAAGTCAAGCAGGTTAAAAATGACACCCTATAAATAGTCTGCTGCCCTGCACTTGGGAAGGGGGAAAATGATGAAAGCGAAGAAAAAGAGTTTGTGACAGTAGCGAAAGAGAGAAATAGAGAGAGAGAGAAAAAAAGAACGTGAGGTGATCAGTGTCCGAGTAGTACTAAGGAACATTGTCCGCAAACTGTCACAGTTTGCAACTCCGTCCGCTTGCTTGAAGAAGCCGCCACAAATTCGTCGGAGGGGCTCGAGCTATATTGAAGACCGGTTTGGCCAGTGCTGAATGTATTGATACTGCTGCGTGGCGCAATGCATTCGCCAGATGAACTTTATCCCTGCATGCATAGATGGTGCTTTAGCAGGACAAACGACATGGGATGGCTATCGATGCACGAGAGAGGGAATAGAACAGAGGGCAAGCTATGTAGGCGCAGACGACGAGATGAAGAGACAACTGAGAGTCTCACTGTCACTGTCGCTTAGCGTTGGCAAGCGCTACTCTTTAACCTTGAGACGTGAAATTCAAGACCCATTTTAAAGCGGTAAAACAAATGGCACTTTTTTGCCCCGCCGCGGTGGTTAAGATACTCTGCTGCTGACCAGCAGGACGCGCGATCGGATACCGGCAGAGGTGGCTGCATTTTTGATGGAAGCGAAACTGTTGTACGCCCGTGTGCTCCAATTTGGGTACATGTTAAAGAACCCCAGCTGGTCGAAATTTCCGGAGCCGTCCATATACGGCATCTCTCATAATCATGTACGTAGTGGTTTTGGGACGTTAAACCCTACATATCAATAAATCAAAGCGGCGAAACGGTATGATGTCTGATTGAGCTTCTGGTGCGCTTGCCTTGTACCAAAAAACGAGCCACGAAATTTCGATCGAGATTTTTCTGCAAAATCGATCCAGAAACCAGTTCGACATATACGCGCCTTTTCTGAAACGATCAGAGCTTTTCTTGCAAGGTTATTTCAGTGTCCAAGGGGTGGCTGACTGACCCATCAGCTGTAACGTTGTTGTGTACAAGATTCCGCTGCGGAAAGATGCACGTACATTGGCCAAACTGGGCCCCGAGTCGGAGCGCCCTATTATGTCAATGTGCGAGGCTGAATTACGCTGTCTTACGTGACTAGAGAACTCTTCCAGTGCTCACGCTTACGGCCTTGTAAAGTGTAGCGGGTTCTCCCTTCTCCACGGAGTGATGAGTACTGGTACACCCAGCTTCGAAAAATTGTTTTATGGCCTAGTGGGTACTTTGCAACTGCACATTTTGTAGTCGTCCCAAGAGAGCTCACAACTACCAGTTCTAAAAATGCCGCACCTTCAGCTTTCGCTGTGGCCGTGCCGTGTGCTCCTCGCAGTCCTGGTGTTTTTTTTTTTTCTTCAACACTACTTTAGAAAACAACACTCATTTCGCGCTTTGTCTGTGGCTTATCGATGTTTACGAATTCTATCATTGTTCTTGAGAGAGTCACTCTTCTTTTGAGAGCGTCTTGTTTGTTCTTCCTACGTCCCCGTACATGTGCTCCGTCACGACACAAGTCATAGGCACTGAGCAAAATGATGAGCGTATTTTTCTAATTTTTTTCTTGATGCTTGGCCTATAAAGTGTGGTGCCATTGGCTTGTTGCGACCAAGTTTGCTGCATCAGGAAATAATCTATCAGTTGCAGTCTAGCGTGTTTTCCCTTCGTGCCCGTCTATGTGTGCTCCAGCCTTTCATAACGTCAAGCATGCGGCTTACCTCCAGTCAGTACAACACCGCGGCGGCCTTCCTGGCGGTTTCTGTGTGGACGAAGAGCAAATAGTCACGATGTGTTCTTACCACGGGTGTCTCGCACCCGATTTTCTGCGCCCTTTTTTTTTTAAATGTAGACCACTCGTAAGCGGCATAAATATAACTTCACTTGAAATTTTTGCGCGTTTGCCGTATTCAACATGCCGTGGATGGTGTACGTAAGCACAAAAAGCCCCTGCGCTGGGAACGTGCAACCATGCAAGCAAGTTTCCTCCAAGGGACGATCAAGAAAAGATTCCAAAGAAAAAAAAATACCAAGAACTGAGCAGGAAAAGTCTCTGAAACCTCGGCACTTGACAGTCGCGTATGTTTATCTTTTTCCTTCGAGGAATATTTCTCGTTCTGCCCAGGGACACTTTTCTTTTTCTTTTGTGACTTGCCCACATTATGACGTCACGAAGCGAGTCGCGGGGCTTCAAGAGGCGTCGAATAAACTGTTATTCGGAACAGTGCCTCCTCCATTTTTTCTTTAGGAGAGGCGCTGTTTGGAGTCAACTGCCAGTTTGTTTATTCTCTACTGCACATGATGTAGTTATACATAGTAATCGCTTTATCGCACCGGTCTTATGTGACTTCTATAAACTGGATATGAAGTTTAACCACTTCATCCCACCATTGTAAGAGAGAAAAACGGCGCCAAATAGACGAGATGAACGAAGAAACGCATAGGACGAGCGCTGACGCAGAACTTACTGCTCAGTCATAGAGGTTGCTTAAACATACCTACGCGTGTCTCACTGGCATCTGAATGATAACGTGAGTATTTGTCGAGCTAGAAACATAATTAGGACTAAGTAATTATACCACGGTAACGAACAAAAAAAAAAGCATTGGCGGCTAGTATACAGTGCGCTGGGACCAAAATGCACTTGATGTGCCTCAAGTAAGTAACGACGTTCTTTTTTTGCTTTTTTAAAATGAGCTGCATATTATTTGGGACACCCTTGTATAGTTGTGTATAGGTGTCGAGACGCTGCTTCCACCGCCCTCCCCCTTTTTTCTTCTGCCTTCGTGCGAAGCGGCCTTGTGTTTGTTCAAATCTGACCTAGCTATAGTGCGCCTCTTTTCTGTGCGCCTCTCGCAAAGAACAGCGAAGAAAAACGAGGCAAGGATTACAGGACTAGACCTCGTTGTTATCTGGGTGCGCACGCTATCGGAGGCGGCTTCGCCTGCGCGTCGATGATTTGCCGGTGAGGTGTAAAAAAAAAAAGCGTTTCCAGCGTGTCTGGGATCTCGCTCTATTTCTCACGCAAAAAAAAAAAAAAAAAAGCCATCCGAGGCAACCACCTCTCGTTCCCAAAAAAATAGCGGAATTGTTATTCCTGGCGAATAATTGTTTTTCTGCGTTTTCCAGCCGTCCAGGCTCACAACGACGGGCATTTATATTCGTAGGAGAACTATACCATGAGAAAATTTTGTGTTTTTCTTTCTTGAATTTAATTTGTTTATATGTCTATTCTTATTCTTCTTTCTCTCTTTGTTTATTTCTCGCTTGCGTCTTCTATTTCAACTTGTGCACGGGGTTTCGTTTGTGCTGCGCTAAGCGATGACAGAATACGACAGCCTGGGCCCCTATAGAGGGCTCCGCGCTTAATATCATCATCAAGGCGCCAGAAAAACAAAACTCTTTGGCGCTTGTGCTTGCTATGGATGACTATGCGACATGCGGTTCTGCCTGCGTTACGCCAAGTGACGGCAACAACTTACGACGTTTCTATAACACTCCTCATGTGAGTATTGATTTTTAAACAATACTCGTGTTTACTCTTACGCTGTTGATAATCAAGTGTTTTGCATTGTTTGAGCATTTCGAGTTTATATATTGTTTCTTTTCACGTCTATTATTAATATCCGACTACACTCTTAGAAAAAAGTAGTAGTACTTGCTATCTTTGGGGTAGGAATGGTTTGTCACATGTTACAGCCTTGGTAGTAAGCGCAGTTTGTAACGGCGAGGGTGGTAACAGTTGGTAACCTTTGCTGTTACTACCAGCATTTAGTAACCGTTATTACCCTAGCCGTTACCACTCGTGGGTAGTAACTTTTAAGAAACAAGTAGTAACTGATACTACCCCATTCATTTGTTTGGGCATATTATTTTGTCATTGCATTGTTGGTCAATCATTGTCTCAGTAATGCACAACTTTGGGTAATCATGCATGGTGTGCCATGAACGCGAAGAATACATAGTAATGTTCTTCTGCTAGGGACCTTTGAGAAAAATAAATAAATAAATAAATAAATAAATAAATAAATAATAAGTTCCTTATTTTTTTACGCTACAGTATGATGTAAGCGTGGGTATGTGTAGCACCTACTTTGCAGATGCATGTCTGGCACAGGGAAGCATTTGTGTTTCAGAATGAATTATAGCAAATGTGAATCTATAGAGCACTATATCATACCACCTAGTTACGTGTGTTGTGGACGTAGCAAAAGACGTTTAATCAGCCCTACTTATGAAAAAAATATATGTAATAGCTATTTATTATAAGAGGGCCACAAAGCATTATATACAGTGGCCTAAACAAGGTACCGTATTCATTAACATAGTATCAGTGCATTTCAATGCTTCACACGGCTAATATATCAGCCGTTAAAATGTAATATTCGTTTTGGGGGTTAGACGTGTCAGAACAACGATAATATTTGGAAGCACACCGCAGTGGATTAATTGTGACCGTCCTCCGGAATTATTGCGACCAAAAAATTTTGATCCGCTGGTCTTGTTAGTTTGCTGTAGTTTACTAAGCTTTTTGTGTTTGTCTAATACAACGCGTGTATCAGTTGCTTATGGTTTGTTAGCTTGTGCTTCTCCGTTTCGACAATATCAGAATGACGTTTACATATCTCGGTTGCGTAATTTAAAACAAAATGTTTTTTTTCTTGATCTATGAATATCTTTTGCGTCATTTTTTCGTTTAATGATGATATAAACGTCGAGACGATTATATCAGCCGGGTAGCCAAAATGCAGTAACGAAGGAAGGAAGGTAGTAACGGCTGCAGTTACTACCTCTTTCACTCCAATTACTGTTTACGGTTGTAACGGTTGCAGCTAGTGTCTCTTTACTAACGTAGGTGGTAAACAGGTAGCAAAAGGGTAGTAACGCTCCAGGAAAGATAGTAAGTGCTGCAGTTACTACCTACTTGCTTGCAGTTGCTAAAAAGCGCGCGCACGCACACCAAGTCGCCTCGGGTCTGTGCTTTCCCAAGGAAGATAGAAGTAGCCGCGCTGCTCGCGCGCCCACTTGTTTTGCAGCGAAAACTGTTATGAGATCACAACTCGGGTCACGCGCAGTTGTCCGCCGCCGCCGGTGTCCGTAACCACATCGCGTAAAAATATTAAAAAAACCTAGCACCAATGACACAGTGGGGCTCGAACCCTTGGGTTCCTTGGGTGCCAGCTCAATATTCTACCACTGAGCCACACCGGTGCTTGCAACGTGTTGGCAAACTTTCTTTAGGCAGGCTTCATGTCGGGAAAGCAATTGCGTTAATGGGACTTATAAAGCGTTTTAAAACAGTGAAAGAACAACCAGTCGCCGCACAATGCGAATAGCGTAACGAGTGGGTCGTCTAATGATCCAACCCGCTACAAAAGCTTGTTTTTTTCACCTATTAACTGTGGCGCATACCCACTTCAGCCATAATTCCTTATCGTCCACTGCAAGAACAATTGGCACAAAATTACTTGAAAGTGTTTAGCGGATACCAAGCTTCTTAGAAGAATGACGAAAAATTGCATAGCGAATGCCGGCCTACTACCCAAACAATTTTATTATTAATGCCCTAGTGGGTATCAAGCAAGTGGGTTTGTAGTAGTTATCCAATGAGTGTTTTGAAAGGCTCTGAAGGGCCGCTCTTCTAGCTTTCGCTGTGACTGTGCGGCGTCTTCCACGCGGGCCTGGTGTTTATTTTGTACCATTCCGCTTGACGCTGATTAAGCTTCTTATTTTTGCCCTTACATCAATAACACATGTTTTTGATGATGCATGCTTGTTATTGGCAGTGAGCATGTGTGTTTTTTTCTCACTCGTTGAAATACAAGGCTATGAGCCAGCGTGTAAATATGGAAGTGCTGACCTGCGTGAAAGTCGTTTCAGCAAGTGACAGCAGCGTGAAAGTTGAAAAAAAGAAAGAAATGTAGCATACGCGAGTGGAGCTTGCGGGGCGCATAATGCGAAAAACGTGCGTCCAAGGTCTTCGCGTCCCCGAGCGAGTAAAAGCGTCAAGACTCGCCTCGCAAACGGACGCACCTTGAAGCGTGGAGTGGCGATTTCATCGTGCCGCGCAGAAACGGATAAAACGAAGCGAATCCGCCGCGCTCTGTGTAACTGCATGCTCGGCGCAGTGCTTGCAGGGACGGTTCCCATGCCCTTTGGCGCGATCTTTCGGACGATCGCGGAGTGTTCTTATATTGTGAGGAACCTAGATGAGGACGTCCCTCGGACGTCCTGTATCGAGGGACGGACGTCTCTTTCAAGTGAGGGCTGCGTCGGCCGCCATCCGCGCGAAAGATGATCCGTGTAAGGTTTGACGTGCGAAAAACGCGATGTAAACATGAGACACGCCCTCATGTGGTATTCCGGAACTTCGACCATCTGGGTGTCTTTGCCTGAATACAAGAGGTGTTCTTTGCATTTCGCTCCCATTCAAATGCGGCCGTCGTGACCGGGAATCGAACCCGCGCCCTCGAGATCGTCAATGCGACACCTTGTGTTGATCTACCACGGAGGGTAAATTTGCATGCAGCGTACCTCATCTCAGCAGTAGAAGAAAGAATGATGGTACGCTATGTTCGGTCGTTTGCTGCACTCTTTACTTGAAAGGCGTGGCGCAAGGTTATGAACGAGTCGCGTTCTTGCTTCTTCTCGGTTCTAACCTTTCGCCACGTCCTTTAAGCTACGTGATGTGTTTTTTCCGACCGCTTAAGTGTGGAACGTGTGGGAACCCCGAGGCATTGCAACTAGCTTTGACTGTGAGGAAACTTACGAAGCAATAATGTTCGTGCGCTTACCCCGCACAGAGCCCGGTAAAGGAAATGTCTGCGCTGTCAAAAAAAAAAAAAAAAGGGGGGGGGGGGTATCAGTGTGTACCTTATATGATTCTTGTCTCAACTGAACAGCATACTACTATCACCTCCACTTGGTCGTGCGTCTGAACAGCCACCAGCTCGAAGATTAGGAGGAAGCACTATATACACGCAGTGAGAAAAGAAGGGTGACTCAGCTCCACTAACGGGTAATCCGGTGAGGGACGATGCATGCAGGCAGTAAGTGCCAGTGTTTTCCAGTGCAAAATGTTCACTCTTCACTGATTTACTCGCCACCGGCCCACTAACGCACTATCACTATGCATATATGTTTCGAGAAGGGGCGTTTCAAATAGATGGCTTTTACCATATAGAGGTGCACATTTGTGTCTCTAGTTTTAGACAAAAATTTGAGCGCTTCGGTAAATGTTTTGGGTGAATACACTGGTGCTAAAAGAAAGTTGATGTTTTTAGCAGTAACGACGAACCTTTAACCCTTTCTCCAGCACAGGGTAGCCAGCATACCCTCCCTGTCCTCCTCCTCCATAATATGCCAAGTAGACAGCGGCGGCGAGGATTTCTGTGGCGCATACCTGTTTATGATAAACCGTGACGCGACATGACACGCCGAGACACACACACACACACACGTAAAAAAAGCATGACCGTGGTACTGTGAAAGGCAGCTGTTGTCTCCGACCAAGATGTCGTCGGTTCGACTCCCATGGACGGATCTTTTTTCATTGTCTTCTATAAAGTTACTTTTCAGACCATTTCCTTGATGGAAGTACGTCACTGAAATCTTTGTGGACCGCGGCATAGAACATTTCCGTGTTAAAAAAGTGTGATTAGGGGTAATGATGGGGAGGGGAAAAAGTTGTGCGTATATAGACAAGAACCACGTAACATCACGGTTTCGCTAGTCTGCCGCCCAGTCCTGTACACTAGGACAACATCTATCATACCTGATAGATGTTGTTCACGTCGTCTGGTCGCACATTGCTGGCAAAGTGACAGTCTCGCTTGGTGTCAGCAATGCTCGGCGCAGACCACGCCTCGGTGTTCGAGAAGCTTCGCGATTGTAGTAGACCATTTTGCTGCGATTGCGAACAGTCAAGCTAAGTTCCAAAGGGTGCGCGGCCGCCGTCGATAGCGTTGAAATCTTTCACAGCAAGTGCACAAACGTCGACGCGCTTTGGCGCTTGCAATTTTATCGATGACGGACGCTCTGTGCGCCGATATCAGCGTACGGCGCAGATTCTTTCTCTAATTTGTGTTTCTATTTCGTGGCCTCAAGTTCGGCCAAATAAAGAGCTTTACCTCGGAAAAGCCGACTGCTGCCTTCGTCCACGTAACGACCCCGTAACACCATCAAAGGTGTTCATGCGAGTGGTCACTTTGACAGTGGACCGCACTGTACATGCGAATCATATCGTAATCTCCCGAAAAAATGATCCTCCCGAAGCGCCGGACTAGGAACTGTTCTCTTTCGGTTGAAGTCAAAAGACGTAATCAACTTTGCCAACGAGACGGGCGAATTCCGTCGAAATGTTTAAGTGTGTTTAGCTTCGAGCCGTAACCACAGAAGCGTGATGGCGCCTGCGGAAGAAATGGTGAAGCGAGTGTAGCAAGGTGTCCGGCCCCTCATCGCCCGAGACCGCATTGTTCCTAGGAGCCGCCCCGACACCTGACACCCTTTTTCGTCGCGGCCATTCGCCTCGCTTTTTCCTGCTCGCCCCATTGTCTCTATTTGTCCGCGGCGAGAGTGACCGTGCGGAAGTCCGCGCCGGCCAGATGACTCTTTTTTGTCGGCTGCTCTTCCACACCGCTCGCCACTCGATCTGTTTTTGCTTCTGCTCCATCAGCGGGCGGCGATCGGCAGAGGAAGAAGGCGCCTGATTTCTGCAGCCTGCATGGTAGCGAGCACGGGGCAGCGTCTTGGCATTCTAGTGACCCACGACTATATAGCTGCGCAACACACGCACGGACAAGATAAGGCGGGTAAGAAAAGCGGCGTTTAACTAGCAGGAATGAATCGCTGATATATAAAGCCACGTAGCTTTCTCAGGCTTCCATATCGCAATTAAGTGGATGGGCTGTCTCTTCCGATGTGCGACCGCCAAAGGAAACTCTTTCAATCAGCTTCTTCGAGGGCGCTGCTTTACGATGCGGCTGGGAGCGCTGTCACGTGGTATGCTTTTCATATTTCGCAGGGATCGTTTATCATTCAGAAAAACTGCGTACGCAATTCATACGTTGCTGAAAATAGCGCAGTTCGATGTACCACGTGGTTGACTACAACTGCCTCATTGATGCTTCAGTCATTAGAACAGTAGTTCTAGAATGTGATGTTTAATTGTTTCACTTAATAATTGCAATTAAAAATACTATTGGGTAGTTCACTGTACTGTATAGGGTTAAACCTTTGGTTGATCAGTTGATAGTCTGAGCTTGGTCTTGGCTTCTCGTCCGTGTTTTCTATACCGCGCAGTATACATTAATCCTGATTTAAAATCAAAGTAAAATATTTTGAACGTGTCTGGCTGAGGTTTGTGGAGAGCATTGATAGTGCATGCTCACTGTGGAAACGAAAAATGACCCTTTTAAGGTGCCTAAAAAGTATCTCGGCATGCGTTCAGCGCGCGTGAGCTTCCTTTCAAGTTATTGGCAAACGAGATTAATCGAGAGCATACTTCGTATCTGAGAATGAAAGGGCCGCTGTGGCCCCTCCGTAGAGTTCAGTCGATCTTGCGGTTCTTCCGCGTGGTCTTCGATCGGCCCCGCGCTCGCTTTTCCTGCAACCTTTCCGTTTCGCGCATGTTCTCTCGTTTTCTCATCACGGCTTCGGTGCGAAAATGTCTCCCGCGAGATCAGCAGCGCGTGCCTTGTAGCGATCCTATTCTTTCCTCGTACTCCGTAAAAGGCTCTTCTTTTACCGTCCGATCAGCAGAGGACCCGAAAGTAACCAACAGCCGTAGTGTTTGTCGAGGAAGTCCAAAGGGGAGGAACATTTCCTCACGATAACGTTCGGAGAAAGCACCTGCGATGAGGCTTCGCGGCAATGCTCAGATTACTGCAGGGTTTAGCTTTGCGTGCTGCACTTGCGCCGCAGATCCGCGTGATGTCGGCTAAGAGCTCTGCAAAGTGTACATTCGTAAGTAAGGCCACGTCCCGTGTAAACCGGGAAGTTGTGTAGTTGAGAGGTTGAGAGACGCCGAGTAACTGCACTGCAGGTGGCTTCACTAACATGCGTTTTTTTTTTCTGTAGGAGCAACGCGTGCAATGTCATTTAGCACTCAAATGATTTCTTACGTAAGCTGAGTCCCAAGCGAATCCGCTTTCGAACGGAGAAACAGCACAAGAAGGGACGAGCTCGAGAAGACGCGAACACGGCGCTGTGTACGCTTGATTCAAGACGTTAACACTGTTCTGCATCGTTTCCTGAATCGATGTGGGACCAACTCAGGTCGTATGCTCCGCACGCTTTCCACGAGGCTACTCGGCAGAGTGCTCATCGGCAAGGAACATCTCCTTCCGATAAGAGGCATTATTGGGATGCCTCCCTCGGATCGCGTATGGCCGTCTGTACTGATAGTCTGCACATCCGCATCAACCACTTTGACGGGAACTGCGCCGTGTCGCCTTTCTGCAGACAGAAATTAGGTGCCTTTCTTCAAGAAGCACCACCACTTTCACCGGCCGAGGAGAACCCGCTGGCCTCGTCTGCCCTTGCGTGACGACCGCTCGCCTTTAATATACCTGTTGCGTGTGTTTGTACTAGGCGCTCCACGAAGGACGTCACGGACCGCCCCGCCGCCGACGCTCCAAGCGGACGCGACGGGAAGTAGGACGGCAAAGCCGCGCCGGCAGAAGACGAAGCCCGGCGTTTTTTGCTCGCGCCTCGTACACCGGAGCCGACGCGTTGTACCTGGCGCGCTAGACAGAGCGCCACGCCTCCGTGCAGCACCGTCCTGTGTGTCGACCACGCGTTGGGATTACGCCCCTAGTGATTGTGCAGAAGGCTGCGCAGCCTGGTGATTGTGCCCGTCTTCTGCGAAGTGCCTTCAGTGGCAACGCGGCCTTCGCTGTGAGTGTGTGCGTTTTTTCGCGTAATCGAAACTCCTGTCGAGTGACGCGCGTATTCTGCACGTTTTAGCCAGTGTTTTCTTGTCGATCAACGAACAAGTTTCTGCAAGTGATCATTGCCGAACTAGCAGTACAGAAAGTTGAAATTGCCGCGCAGTTCTCCGTGCTTCCGGTTTCGGATTTCCTCACGATTGCCGGACATCTGGCAGGCTCCGATCGGAAGCGTTCTCACGTAACCGGAACTTCTTTCGAGTGACACGCGTATTCCGCGCGGCCAGTGTCCTATTGTCGACCAACCACTTTGAACAAGTTTCTGCAAGTGATCATCGCCGAACTAGCAGCCCAGGAAGTTGCAAGTGCCGCGCAGTACTCCGCGACTCCGGTTTCGGTTTTCCCACGATCGCCGAACGCCGCTAATTCTGAGCTTGGCGGACAGAGTTTGTGCCGTTGCTTCTTCATCTGCCTACTTCTAATCGATGGTGTAACAACGCGAAAGAAAAACGAACGGGAACACAAAAGAAGAGAGTTGTGGTTGTCTGTAGGCAGCGATTTTGGTTGGCCTGTCGGTAAAACTCTTCGGTGTTGTGACGGCATCGTCCTGTGCTCGTCTCCGGAGGCATTCGCATTTTGCTGCGAAACTGGTGTGCGCGCGCCAGAGTGTCCATCGTTACGAGCGAAGAGACAACCATGGGTGCGTACTACGCAACGCCCGAGTTGACGCCCGAGCACGAGTTTGCTCCCGAGGTTGTCGGGGTGGAGCATCAGCACGGCACGCGAGTCGAAATCGGTGAGTGTACTGGGTGTACTGTGTGGTATACTGGGGCGAGAGGTGTACAGTTGTGTGCTGGGGGTAAACTAATGTGCCCGCAAGAGATTCACTGTTGTGCACTGGGTCCAAATTGGTGCACTAGACGAGCTGGTACATATTTGTGGCCAGACTGAGGCGTGTAGCAAAATAGAACAAAAGAGAACAAGACACGGGGCGGACAGAAAGCTGAAGTTCAATGAACGTCAGTTTACGTAGGGGGCAATGACGCGACGCAACAAAGCAGCCATTTATTTACTCTCACGTGAACGCACATGAAATAAACAAAAACAAACCAATTTTGGCATGTGCGAAAACCGTAAATCGAAAAGTTGTCACTGCAAAAACGAAAATCAGAGGTTACCAAAAGTTAAAATGTTTCATGTGTTTTCAAAAGGACCGAGATGACGGAGGAGCCAGTCAAGAAGAATTCGTTTTCGAAACAGTTTAGTGAACGAAATGTTCACCAAACTGCCAGCCAGTAGTTACCGGCGAAAAGTAACCCTGTTATAAGTAATTACCCACAGCAGAAAAGTAGCCCTGTTACGTACATGTCAAGTAAGAACGCGTTATTCGAAAGTCGCAGGATCGGTCCATGCCAGAGGAATGTTATCTTTTTCGCGCACTTTTCTTTCTTCACATTCACTTCACAATCACTACTACAAACAACATCTCCCTATACTTTCCTTTCCCATATATAATTTGATATAGGGTGCCAAATATTATTTGAAATTACAGTAAGAAGGCATCTG
The DNA here is from genome assembly GCF_013339725.1 of Rhipicephalus microplus. Lineage (NCBI taxonomy): Eukaryota > Metazoa > Arthropoda > Arachnida > Ixodida > Ixodidae > Rhipicephalus > Rhipicephalus microplus. Next base: position 122,078,635 of record NC_051175.1, on the reverse strand, counting down.
TGTGCTACCTGCGGAGTTTCCTTTACTAGAAGGCATCTTCAGATACGCACAAGCATTAATTACGAAATTAATTATAGAAATGGTTCAACGGGTTAATTCAAACCCTTTGTGCGAATATTCTATAGCCTATATATTTGAAATTTCTGAAAGGTGGTCACTGGTAATCACCGCGGAGCGATAAAATCTGGTTAATTTAGCTAACTGATGCACTAAACGGTTCATCTACCACTCACTTCATAAACGCCTTCAGTGACGAAACTGTTTCCCTCGCATTAGGGAGGAGGATAAGCGAGCATCGATAAGTGGCCCAGAAGGGAAGCGAACTGTCTAAATTGACGGTTGATAACGTCGAGGGAGACAGCGTCCTCACTGCGGGTGTTTTCGAAGGGAATGGTAGATGCGCTGTCTGGTGCGCCGGTTTCGGTTTCGCCTCCTACATTGGCCATATTTCATCGCTCACCAATGGTCACCAGTGGCCACCTTTCAGAAATTTCAAATTGGCTATGGGAGTATTCGCACGAAGGGCTTGAATTGTCACTTGTACCGTGACAGCGTTTCACGTCCTTGCCCCGTTAAACGTCTTTCTCCGAATGCCCTCGATGCCATCGAACATTCAATGGCTGCTGCAACCGCCGCCAATCTGGGTTTTTCTAGTGTGCCGCCTACTGAACGTTAAGTTTGCGCCGTCCTCTCGACTGCACTCGCAGTGGTGTTAAACCTAAAGCAACGTTGTTTGCTCTCTCGACAAAAAGATAGTGTGCCGTGCGTTGGATGCAAAATTGTAACGATGTAAATCATCGATGTGTTCGTAAGAAAGATAAATGGGTTCTCACATACATATATAGAGTTTCGTTTGTATACATAACTCTATGATAGCTGCACGGCATTGCACTGGAGCCAGCATGGAAATGCTGGGCAGAATTCATCTAAGCTCCGTTCTTTCGGCTCCGCTTGCCTCCGCGCATTCTGAAGGCGCTTTCTCGCAAGACGTAGTTCAGCGAATTTTCAGCAGTACCACTTGAGCACCTTTCAAGGCTCAGCAATTCTAATCTCATTCTTTCACCCAAAACACTCATAGCGACAAATGAAGCCGACGCCTCGTGCACGAAGGTTCCGTGTACTCATTCCCACTGCGGCTCAACGATCGCGGCGCCAGAGTTTCGTTGGGAAACTTTCTGCTCATCTACTCGGAAATTGCGAGAAGAGCTTGCGAGCGCATTAATGAGTGTTCCCGCAGCTATAAAGTGGCGCGAGATTCCTTCGGGGCCGCATAATCGCGACACGAAGCAGAGCGTATAAATTGCCGAACACCTGCTCGGGCTATTCAAGGCGTCGGCCGTAATATTACTCCGAGGATACAGGGCCGTTCTGTTTTATTCGGCTATAACCGGCTCACCGTAGGGAGGACAAAGCGTATATGACTTCGACTCATTTAGTTATGTACCAGACGTTTTTGTGTAGCCCCTCAAGCGCGTTCGCAACTGAATCAGCAACGAAGCACGACCGCAAAGGATGACATGGCTCGCAACGCCCGTTTTACTGTATAATGCGGAAGACAGCTTGTTTTCATCTTTTCTTTCATATGCCGCAAGCATGTAGCCTGTGCGATCTTGATGACGCGGCTGTGCATTATAATTAACACACCTATCTTCGCGACAATACATATATAGTCTCTATTAAAGCTGTCACTTTGCGTCTGTCTCGCCGTCATGTGTTTTTTTTTTTCCTTTGCGATCGTGCCTGAGTGCTACAGAAAAGCGTCTGTTAGCAAGTAGCCTATACCCACTTGCCAAACAACACGTTTTTCTGAATAAGTTTATTTCTTCAAGTTCTGCAGCGAAGAATCAAAGGGAGGGGGTAACACAAAATAAACAATGAACAGTTAAAAACACATATAGCACACTAAAAGAAGTGAAAGCCTTGCATATGGTATACCGTTGCAAGGTATACAGCGGTGGCTGGCGATACTATGACATGCGGCCAAGTCTTGTATCCACCGCTGATCAGCGCTATTGTGGATCTCGCCGAGTGTTTATACATTGTCTGCCGCAACGGTTCGCTGCGTGATGCGCAGCTATACACACTTCAGCACTGGACCAAACCGGAACGGCGACTTCACAAATGGGAGCCAGAAATGATGTTCCTTATGCCCCCTAAATTGACGCGGCGGCACTTGGCAAGTACGCGATCCACCGCATTCTTCTTGGTACGGCGTGCACAAGGCGTTACACACATACCATCGGCCTCAGTGACACCGGTCCTGATTGTGAACACTGTGGCTGTGTTCCAATTTTTAGACAGCACGCAGACAGTCTACGCAGAGAGCTTAGAAGACAGCACCGTCCGAGAAATGGAACACGGCTTCTACGCGACAAAGCACCACCTCACATCGAGAAGATAAAGCTGAAATAAACAAACGTAACTTATTTTTAGCTTATTTCGTGTTAAAATCTTTAAAAAAATGAATGTTACTCGCATTGAGCGTCTGGAGAAGCGTCTGCTTGTGCGCAGACGACCGTTGCGGCGTAATCTGATCTATCTGAGCGATTCGCTGAGCCGCCATTTTGTTCAGACAACAATGTAGCCTGCATCTCAGCCTGCATCGTATTTGTCTACCATGCCGTCTTCTCGGAGCTTTCTATTTTGCCGTCTACGTAAAAATTGGAATTGGACTTAGGATGGCCGTTGTCCATTTAGCTGTCTATTTAGCCGCCTACGGTGAGTATTGGAACGCACTCTGTGATGTGCCAGGAACACTTGAGCGCATATTTTGTGATTTCGCAGCATACATGCACGTGCACGGCAAACACTGATTTCTTCTACTGAACGATTTCGCTGTCGGTCACTAACTGATGAGACCGTGTGGCCTGACACCAACAGTACAGCTGTGGTCATAAGAGTGGTTATAGCCTTTTTAAAAGCAACTGGACTATATGCGCGACTATAACAGTTTTCTCGGCTGGGAAGGTATACTCACCTCTCTATCTCACTATTGTCATCCATTACTCTTTTTTTTTTCTACTTTCCCCTCCCTCAGTGTAGAGCAGCAGCCTTTATATATAGAGCAGGTTATCGTTCAGGCCGACCTCTCTGCCTTTCTGTAAAGAAACCCCTCCCTCTCTCTGCCGTAACGGTGACGACAAGATGGCGCGTTAAAGCACACTTAGTGAGCATGCGACCTTCCTCCTTGGGGGGCTAAGCTGTCGTATGTTGTCGTCACTTGGAGTAACGCTCCGTGTGCCGCCCATTGAGCGCGTGCTGGCGCCAGGGAGAAATCTTCTTCCTCGTGTTCTTCGAGCGCCCTGATGAGGATCATGCACTTGTCCGCAGCCAAAAACTAGCGCGCTTGGCGTAACGCGGGAAATATGACGTATAAAAATAGAGGAAGCAAGTGCGAAATAGGAAGATACATAGAAAGAGAAGGAAACAGAGAGCAAGAAATAACTAGAAATATAGAAGGGGAAAAAAGACAGGACGGTAAAGGAGAATAAGAAAACGAAGAGGCTTGTCACTTCCTTCGAGCTGGGGAGAAGCTGCTTTAATTTTTTTATGCGGCCGTGTACTTACCTGGTGATTACATGAAAATACAAAAGAATGGCGATTTCAACTCGGGGTTATTTATGATGGCATTATACGCACACTTTTTGCTCGCAGCCTAACAAATCGGGCTACGCAGAAATCGGGGCGCGCTCTGGCGAGCAGTGCGACCAGGACAGCTTCGTCTCCTTGCCTTGAACCGGATGATATCGACGTGATTTACTCCGTCTGAAATTTTATTTCTACTTAGCGCTCTCTCTTTCTTTCTATATTTTTTTTTCGTGGGCCGTGTCTGGTGGAAGTGTTGTACGTGCTCGGAATGGGCAACAGCAGCTCTGAAACCTCCGTAGTACTTTCACAGGGCCTGTGCCTCAATGAATCGGAAGCGCGTTTTAACGCTGAGTGCTCGCTTCGTAGAAATTGCGGCATCGTCATCGATGTCGTTACTTCCAAGTGAAAAATCTCACCCGCGACCAAGAAATTGAGAAGTATACAAATTGAATATTTCAAAAAAAAAAATCAGTGTTGAAGTGAAACTCGAACCCGAAGGCCGTCTGCGTGGCAGGCGGGTGTTTTACCTCATGGCCGCGCATTTTCTTGTGAAATATTTGAAAACAAAATCACAGCACGTCCACGGAGCGAATGATGATGAGTGGGGCGAAGCGTTCGACAGCCCGTCCGTGCTTTCGTCCGTCCGTTCTTGCTTCCGTCCGTCCGCGCGACCATCCGTGAATTCATCCATGCGTCTGTCCATCTATCCGTGCGTCCATCCGTGAGTCCATTCATCTGTCTGTCTGTCTGTCTGTCTGTCTGTCTGTCTGTCTGTCTGTCTGTCTGTCTGTCTGTCTGTCTGTCTGTCTGTCTGTCTGTCTGTCTGTCTGTTCGTGCGTCCATCCGTCCGTACGTCCGCGTGTCTATTCATACGTCCGTCACTCTGCTGGTCTGTCTGTCTGTTCGTGCGTTCATTTAGTGAACATTTCAAGTACCGCCATCTCGCATCCCCATTTGGCACATACCCGCTCTTGAGCGGGTATGTGCCACCGGTGGCTACGTACTACTACATACATACAAGGGATGGACAGACGCCTTAAGGAGCTTAGCACCTTAAAAAAAAAAAACGCCAAGCCAGCGTGGAAGGCGCAGCACAGTCACTGCTAAAGCTAGAGCGGCCTTTCAGAGCTCTTTCTAAACACTCATTGGGTAACTGCTGCAAGCACACTTGCTAGATAACCACTACGGTATTAAAAAAATAATAATAATTTCTGGGCAGTAGACCAGCATTCGCTATGCTATTTTCGGTCATTCTTCTAAGAAGCGTTGTATACGCTAAACTATTGCGAGGAATTTTGTGCCGATTATTTGCGCAGTGGCTGACGATGACGAGGAATTACGCCAGAAGTTGGTATGCGCCACAGTGAATAGCTGCCACAAAAACAAGCTTTTGTAATGGGTTCGAGCATTGAACGGCCCACTCGTTACGCTATTCGCATTGTGTGACGCCGCGTTGTTCCTTTGCTGTTCTAAGACGCTTTATTACTCATATTTACGCAATTCATTTCCCGACAACAAGCCTGCCTAAGGAAAACTTGCGAACAAGTCCGAAGCCTCGGCGTGTCTCAGTGGTATAGTACAGGGCTGGCACGCTGTGTACCCGGGTTCGAGTCCCACTTTTTTCCTATTATTAAATTTTTTTTTTTTATTTCGTGATAGTAGTCACAGACACTGGCGGTGGCGGACAACTCCAACGACTACTATACGGCGCCGCGCGTGACTCGAGTTTTGATCTTATAAAAGGTTCGCTGTGGAAAAAAAAAAAGTATATGGCTGTGAAGTAGTGGAAGAAGCTTCCTTAGCGTATCAAATACTGCGTGGCAGAATCCTAGAATCGCATCAGGAGTGAGAGTGAATTGCGCAACGAGTGGGTGGCTATAGGCTGATCACCCATTACGAACTACGCGAGAGCGCGTGGCACCTTACGCAGAGGGTACTCCGCCAATTTGCAAAAGGAAGAACTATGGCGTAGTAAACTTTTAGAAACTGTAGGCATTTAGAAGCTGTAGTCATTCTAGGATATAGTTTGAAACGGTCGATGCTATGCGAACGAGCGTTCGTTTCCTTGCGGGATTGTTGAAAGCAGTTCGCACGGGGCTCGGAATCGTGTTGTGCTCTTGAAGACGAAGCTCAAGCGTCCTCAAGGTTGTTTTCTGTTGTTTTTTTTTTTCAGGGGCAAAGCTTCTTAAGTCGTGGGTCGTGCGTCCGCGGTGTGTGTAGTATAGTATACAGGGTGTCCCACGTAACTTTAGCCAGAGTTTAAAAATATGCCGGAACACGTAATTACAACGCGACCAAATGCATGTTGCTCACCGCTGCCTGGAGTTAGTCAGACTATATTTTGTGTTCTCAAATATTGTTTAATTAGATGTGTTTAATTAAGTTATATTTTAAGGAACGAAGATGAATAAAAGTTCAACGAAAAAGTTGTAGATCGGTTTGCAAAGCGTCCAGATATAGTTTTGAACTTTATATCTGATAAATATTAGTGTTTTTCTGCTAATTACAAAATTCCAGTTACAAATGATACCATAGCATTTGCCCTATGTGCTGTTTCGGCAGCCGGGCTGCAACGATGGTGGTGGCTTTACGATGAACACGTTTTGCTATCTGCCACAAAAACGATAACCACTGCGACTGCTTATCGCTGTCATGAACCGGTGCGAGGGAAGCGTGTCGTTCGTACGCGGAACGTTAGCGAGCACTAGAATCATCGTGCGCACTGACGCGCGAGCGGATTTGTCACGTGGTATTTTTTTTTATTTCGCGGGCGGGCATTTGTAATAGTTCCCCATCGTCGTCAGCCACTGCATGAACAATTGGCACCAAATTGCTTGCAAGTGTTTAACGGATACCACGCTTCTCAGAAGAAGGACAAGAAATAGCATAGCGAATGCCGGCCTACTACCCAAAAATTTTTAATAATGCCGTAATAGGTGTCAAGCAAGTGTGCTTGCAGCAGTTAGCCAATGAGTGTCTAGAAGAGGCTCTGAAAGGCCGCTCTTTTGGATTTTGCTGGGACTGTGCTGCACCTTCTGCGTAGGCCCGGCGTTTTTTTTATCTCTTTCTTTTCGCTGTATTTACGGAAGGGACTGCAGCTGGCAAAGGAGACAACAGCCACGGCCAGCCAGATCAGCAGCAGCGCACGACGCGCTGGCGCGGTGGTAAGACGGTACGAGTATAACCGTCGTAGGGAAGTCAGCTGCTCACGTACGAGACCGTGGGACCGGGCGGGTCGCGGCCTTGCTCCTCTCGGTGCGCACGACGCGCCAACCGGACGACCACGTGACCGACGGCGTCCCACGTTTTCCACAGTGCGATGACTCGCATTTGCGCAGCCGAGCTTTGGGCACCGGCAATCATCGGCTATTCGGTGCGCATAATCACCTAGCGCTTGCGAAATTTAGTGCGTGGCTAATCTCGGGTGGACGTTTTTGACCAAGACGGAGCGCGAGCAGGTTGGTATCGAAGGAGGTAAGCCGTTTGAGCTTGTTTGGTCTCGGCGAGGCGAACGAGCGCATCGCCACGCCACGCCACGCTCTTTGAGTTAACGGACACAGTCGACGCGGTCGGTACAAGCACACAACATACATACATTTATTAACTAATTTAGACAACGATATCGTCCGCCCGAATGATACATCAATTCTAATTAACACGCTACCATACAAACAACATAACGCAGTGACACACTAAACACACAATAACATGATAAACACACAATAACACACCCAACACACTAACACATACCAAAGGTGGCGTCGCCAACGCCTGACTTTCCACGTGGGACCCCGGCGCGAAGCCCACGGTGCCGTGCGCCGAGGACCCACGCTACAGACAACCGTTCACGGCAGCCGCCACGCGCAGAAGAGGCTCGCTCAACGCTCGCCAACGTTTTTAGATAGAAAAGTATCTAAAAACGTTGACGCTCGCCCACCGCCAAGGCCTACCTTCCGCCAAGGGCCACCGCCGGCGCTACCACTCTACCAACAGTGGTACTCAAAGCGAACACAACGCCATCTATCGCCCGTCGGTGGTCACTACCGAAATAAAGCCTTGGGGCAAGACACGTGCGCCACGCGGCGCAGACAACTTTACAGGGGGGGGGGGGGGGGTGTCAGCACCCCCACAAGCTTCTTCGTTTGGCATGATACTGGTTGAAATTGCAATAAGATGAAGCCAAAGACGTTTGACACACACGAGCGCTGACTAGCAACAGTACTTTATTGGTGAACAAGCAACACATACACGTACAGCCGTCAGCGCCTCTAACTCGAATGATCCAACTTGTGGCCTCGGCTGGATGGATGGATGTATCCAGCTGTGCCCTTTGGATCGAACGGTGGCTCACGCTACCTAGCCATAAAGTTAAGTGCTATCACTATATGTGTAAGGATTGAATTTCACTCGCGCCTTGACTGTAGCCACCAGCCAGTTAGCCTCCTCCTGGTTATTTCTACCCCTTTAAAGTCTATTTTGCCTTCACTGTCCTTAAACAACAATGCTTTGAAAAATTCCGCGCCATTATCTTGGGCTAATAGGGTGGCACCCTTTACAGAACATTATCAAATGTTCAGCAGTTTCCTCCCCTTCTCCACACACACCACATACCGTGTCTGTGCTTTCTTATGTGGTTCGGCATGTCTTGGTCCGCAACACTCCCGCTTTGGCCCCGAACAGCAGAGAACTAACCCGAGAATTATCGTAGATATTTTGCGATTTCTTGCTTGAAAGTACGGTAGGTATCAAGTGATGATTTTGTAAGCATTCCAATCTTCCACATGTCCCTGTGTTTACTTCGCTTGGACTGAGGTCAGCGCCACCAAGCGTTGAAAATGATATGCTTGCTGCAGTTTACGATAGATGGAGCGCGCGTTGGTTTCACTAGTAAATTTTTGTTTCCAGTCTGCCTGACCAGCGGGTCATATGCATTCACTGGGTCTTCCGTTTTCGCCATGTTTCGCTCGTGGCGCATTCATTGTTGTATACTTATCTCGACAATAGTTTTAGTACTGCGTACGCTGCGTACGTGGCGGCGTTGCGTACGTAAGGACGCCACGTTCTGCGTAGTGCGCATGCGCAGACCGCAACGCGCACGTATCGCATTACGTACGCACGCATAAGATGCGTGCATGCGTACGTATGAGGTGATCGCGCCGCTCTCGAACAAGTTCGCGACAGCGCGAGACTTCATATTTCAAAATGGCGGCATCGAAGGCAAGCACCGACCGGCTCTGTGGCTTAAAATAGGGCCATAATATGGCTATGACACTTGGATTGGCTCACATTGGCTGTCAACAACACGTGCTTCTATTTTCATCTACCAGATGGCGCAACACGCTTCACGCTCGTTACGTACACGGGTACTACGGCGTACTAAAAGCCGATTAGTGGCAAACGACGCCACGTAACGCAAGGCGCTTGCGTGATGCGTACGTAGCACCATTCCGCTGTACTAAAACTCTCTAATGAGCCATCAGCGCGTGCGACAGCTTGCGCACCTTTCGAGTTTGAATTCGCGGCGGCTGCTCAAAAGAAATCACATGTGTAAAAAGCAGAGCAAGCGCACGTTCATGGCGTGTGTAAGGGTTGCGCAATAAATGAATCTGAAATGCGGCGGCGTTGTTCATATTTTGATTCATTATTTTATGACAGCGAGGATTGAACTGTTCTCGCAATTTAGAGTTAGCATTCCAGCTTGGTAATTACGCCGCACGAAAGTTCCCTATATCTTTCGTGCACTAAGGTCTCCGTATATTTCCCGAAGGAAAAAAATCTAGAGACTTTAGCTCTACGGGCACAGACGTACTACCCACTAGCACAGAATACTAGCTTGTAATACCAGTTAATTCTTATAAGACTTATAATATATCATATTCTGCAGGGTTGGGCGTATTACTGTTTTATAAATCTTCAGCTTTGTTTTAAGCATAGCACTTCTTAACTTAAATCCTGCTTGTTCCTTTGGTTGGTTGGATTCTAATGTTGTCTTAATTCTGTTAGCAATTACCTTTGTAAATAGCTTGTATACTACGGAGAGCAAGTTGATCAGCCGGTAATTCTTAAAGTTCTGGTCATCTCCTTTCTTATATATTAAGATGATGTTCGTATTATTCCAAGATACTGGTACTTTCCCCGTCAGGAGACACTTCGTGAGCAGGGTGGCTAGTTTTTCTAACACAATCTGTCCCCCGTCTTTCAGCAGACCTGGTGTTACCCGATCCTCACCAGCAGCTTTGCCTCTCTGCATTCCTTCCAGGACTTTTCTGAATTCTTTTGTCATTACTGGTGGGATGTGGTCAGGGCTACTATTAGTTCTCACGTTATGGTCGTGATTGTCCCGGCTACTGTACAGATCCCTGTAAAACTCCTCTGTTATTGTTACTATCCTATCCATACCAGTGGTAGTTACTTAGCGTTCCTTGTCCTTTAGTGCATACATCTGGTTTTTGCCTATTCCAAGTTTCCTGTTTACCGCTTTCAACGCTTCCTTCGTTCTTTACAGCGTGTTAAATTCTCTTAATGTTATACCTTCTTGCATCGAATACCTCGCGCTTATTAATTAAACTTCGAAAGCTCTGCCAGTCTTATTTTGTCTGTTGTGTTTGAAGCTTTCATTCTATACAATATATTCTATACAATGTCGCTCTATGGCGGGTACGGACACCACCGTCGCCGCCGGTGGTGTCCGTACCCGCTATAGAGCGAAATAATAACAAAAAAAAAACGTGAATAAAATGGGTTCGATCTTGGGCCCTCTTTGTGGCAGTTCAGTATTCGACAACAGAGCCTTGAAGGTGCTTGAATTTCCATCGCGGAAAAACCCTATACAGGTGTTATGTAGGGACCACGTTAACATACGTACTACATCGCAGTGGAATAACAGCCAGGCGTTACGCAATGCATAGCTAGCGAGTGGGTCAATGAATGCTTCCAACCCATTACAAAGGGCGAAGCCATAATTCTTAATCTTCAGCCACTGCATCAATTTATGGAGCAGTGGGTACCTTGCAAGCGTACCTGTATTAGTTCTGTTCTTTTCCGTTTTGCTCTGGATAGGTTGAGGTCTATATTACCTCGGTTACTGCATGTTGATAAGTTCTGCAGCGAAAAAAAAATAATGAAGCGTTACTAAGATCAACAATCAACAAAAAAGGATATATAAAACATATTAGCGCTCTGAAACCAGTTCGAAGATTGTTGCAGGCAGTGTGTGTCTTCTACGCGTGCTGAGTTTGTCCAGCAACTAGTTGCTTCTCATGTTTGGAAGCTGGCTTATTTTTCCACGTAAAATACAAAATAATGCACATGAGATGTGTTTGGCAAGGTGGGAAGAAAGTACGTTCACATAGCTTGACTGGCAGAGCAGACACTTCAGCAGAAGCAAATTTTGAGTTACAAAGCAAGGTTGGTAAAGAATAGCGGACACTTCAGGAAAAGTAAATAAAGCATGCACGCAAGGAACATAGCAGCGATAATATCTGTTGAAGAGTACACACGAAATGGCGAATACGTGCAGTTATATCACCAAAGAGAGTGAAACGCCAGATGATAACAGGCATTAGGAATAAAGTGTGTACGATTCATTGCTCAATCACGCAAGTTTTCAATAGTCGGGTGAAATTTATTTAAAACCTGAGGGACGAATTGTCTACCGCCAGTTTGAAAATCTCCTCAGAGTATTTGTGTTCCCACGTATGTACATAACAATTCATTCGAGCCTAGTTAGTGCATATACACGGAAAAGACACATGAGCGTGGACTATCAACTGTTTCATTCCTTTGGTTGTCAACGCACATAGAAGCCCAAGGCAGCCTTACCAGTCATGTGTTCACAATAAACACAGGTTTTAAACATAATAATGTTTGAAAGTTTTGTTTATTTTAAAACTTTGGTTTGTTCTGTACACTTGTGCGGTAAAGCTGCCTTGGGCTTGTATATTCATGGAACACCGAAGGAATAAAGCAGTTGACGGTCAGCGCTCCGGCGTGTTCTCTCTTTTCAGTGTGGGGTGTCTCGTGTGCTTGCGTTGTTAATTTTACTTCACAATCATGGATTTCAGATTTAAGGAAAGAGGAGCAATAGCTTAAAATCTTATTATGGTTTGACAAACAAGTTCAACCTGCGACTCTGACTAGCGGGCCATAGAGACGATCATCGGCCCGCATGATGTGGGCCCGAGGGAGGTCCTTCTGTCTTCGGCGCCTACGCGCACGCACTCGCAGAACTGTTCAATCGGCCCAGTCTTGTTTGCGCCGGCGACGCGTGGCGCACGCGGAAAGAGCTTGACCGCTGTGCAAACCGGCCTCCCTTGGCCGCTCGCGATGAGGAAAAAAAAGAAAAACGGCGCGCGGAGAGGACGCGGACTGACCTTGCATTGATGGGCCACATACTGCTCCAAGGGGCCGCCGCACAATTCAACGCTCGCGAGGCGGCTCTTAGACCGGCCCGCTTAGGGGCGCCGATCTGTACCGTGGCTGATGGTATTACGACCATTGCCGGAAATGGGGCGTCTTTTGGGGAAACTGAGTTGTGATACGAAAAAATCTGGGAGTACCGCACTGTTTGTCAGGGTGCATGACGATACCACATCGCGAATCGGTGGTGCCTATTCCCACTCGGGCGTTGTTCCGCAAGAGGAGACTTCATGGAAGTGAACACTTGAACGGCGTAAACACCCAAACGGAAATAAACAGACCCTTTGTGCCTTGACCTCTTGTCATAGGGGTGCGCAAAAGGGGGGGGGGGGGGGTGTAGGGCACCCTAGTCACTCAAGAAGGTAGGGTGTTGCAAAACGTGCCCCGTTCCCAAGAAGGTGCAACACTGTGCACGCTTACGCCTGCAGGCTTCAAAAATACGCCAGGAATCGTACCACCCGAGCAGCTCCTTTCAACAAGTTGTAGCAAAGTTTGTTGCTAATGAAACATAATAAGTTTGACAATGTAGAGAGTTCTGCGGAACAGTGTGCACGCTCCGGTTGCCTGTTGGCCATCTCGCGTCTCTAGAACAGAATCGCTTGTAGAGGGCAGCCATAATAATGAATGACAGTCTACCACTGTCCCTTAAGATGAAGGTATATAACAGCTGCATCTTTCCAGTAACTACCTACGAAGCAGAAACCTGGAGGCCTTCAAAGAGGGCTCATTCAAAATTGAGAACGAAGCAGCTGCCGATAGAAAAGAAAATGATAGGTGTAACCTTAAGAGACAGGAAAAGAGCTGAGTGAGTCAGGGACAAAGAAATCTTTTTTTTTAAATACCGAAGCCCGAGTCTGAGCTCCCGGGTGAGGCTTTACTGACCGCCCCTAAGATGGTTAGTGTATGGTTCAGGGGAATTGCCTACGAGGAGGTTGTTTCGGCCAGATTCGCAACCCAGGCCTGCCATGTTAGTATGATAGCTAGAGTGGAGTGATTGATGTTGTGGCGTGTTGGCTCCAGGAGAGTGCCAGTATGTGGGTGTTGACGATGTTATAGTTGTAATCAAGAAGAAATTGACTTCGACCGGTCAAATAGCGCGTAGGCAGGATAACCGCTGGTCATTAGGGGTAGCCAACAGGATTAAGGCAAACGCGCAGGGGGAGACAGAAGGCGATGATGATGACAACGACGACGACGATGGCAATGATGATGATGATGATGAAACATCTAAAGATGTAGCGTATTTAATACGGGAAATGCTAAAAACACAGTGATCTGCCCATGGCCACAGAACACATTATATTGTGTACACAGAAGAAAGCAAAACAAAAAACAAAAACCGACAAATTCGCGTTGCAGCTCTCGAAAACATCATTATTGGATGTGAAAAATGAGAATGACTTAAGGCAAATAGTTGCTTATTTACCGGGCGCCTTCCCTACCTAATCGGCTACGTGACGTTCACTACACTTTATTTGAACTGCAAGATGCGAAGACGACAACCGACAGACGGAGAGTACACATGCAGGGCGCCACTTCTAGCAATGTTTATTTTTAAATTGTCAGATGTTCAAAATGAGCTAGACGTTCAGATGTTCAAAATGAGGTAGAATGAGGTGGGGTGGAGGAGGTGGCAGAGCACGGCCTCCGCTTCGTTCCGCCTCTCCAGTTTATCTCTCCGACACAGCTGTGTGCTCGATACGATTCTGCGCGCGCTCGTTCCTTCGCACTCCGCTAGCAGCGCGGGATGTTCACTTTGAGGCACGCGCTCGGTCGTACACACAAATGGAAAGGGGGAAGGGGTAACATAAGTGGTACACAACATATACACAACTACACTCACAAATGAAACTTACACGCAAACATACAACATGAAACACACGTGAACACCAGTGTTGCTTCGAATTCCCACATGGCCCGTTCAGAGGGAGATGGTGTTAAGTTTTGTCCCATCTTGGATGCGCTACACCTTTGTATGCTATGAATCGCGAACAAGACTGTCATGCTACCAGTTGAAGGTCACGTGGAAGCGATGACCACGATAGCATGCGGCATGTCTTTATCGCGTGCTTGACGCCAGTGCTCATACCAGTCACCAACTGTGACGTCACTGAACCCACAGTCCGTCGTATGGCCGCTCTGGCATGCCACAACTGTATGGCTCAAGAATGTTATCGCTTGCACTAAACGCGGGTTCGACCGCTGAAGAATGTGATCACTATATAGTATACTCAGTGAAACAATTAATTCAGGCCTGACAAAACAGAGACACTGAGATATTACTGTTTAAATCTTCAATTTGTCTTAACAGGAAAGGAATGAAGTGTCATGTTTTGACGTCAGTAAAGCTCGAAAAAAAAAAGAGAATAAAAAAACCTGAGAGGCCGAAGCCAATATAGTGACAAAGAGGTGGTATGTTTTGAGCATGTGCTTACATGTCCATCAACCAACACTTTTGCACCTGAATTAATGAATGTGGCTTTTATTAAAGGAAATGACGAATATCGGTCGCTCTTCGGGCTGAGGTGCAAAAAGAGCATAAAGGGCGTGAAGAGCAGCGTCATAGAACGCCTTTGCAGATATGTTCATGCATTCCATTGCGCGGGTCTGGTATGACCGGGCTTGCAATCACACTCGGCGGAATGTAAGCGCCTCTCTGTGTGTGTGTGTGTGCGTGTGCCGTGTGTGTGTGTGTGTGTGTGTGTGTGTGTGTGTGTGTGTGTGTGTGTGTGTGTGTGTGTGTGTGTGTGTGTGTGTGTGTGTGTGTGTGTGTGTGTGTGACGAATATCGAACAGCGGACATATATCGCATGAGCCACTAAAGTCCACAAAGTATCAAGCTCAGCATCATCTAATAAAATTTTCAACTATCTAACACAAAGAAAGTACTGTGAATAAAAAAAATCAGTATTATTCACAGCTGAACTAGTTCACGCCCCTCAGGCGAGCACAAAAAAAAAGAGTCCGAGTGGTGTCAGCACCACATGGCAATCGGACACCCCACGGGCAGTGTGCTACAACAGGCGTACGCACTGAAATTGCGATTCTCGTGCGTAAATTCTGATCGTATTCGAAACAAGAATCGTAGACTGTGTTCAAAACATAAACGTTTTAACGCAATTGTCAACCAGAAACAAAGATAAGGTATGCGTGATACACTGCATTGAAAAGAACATTATGTAGATTACTACATTATAAATTACATAACTTAGTTTCTAACCAGGCATTCAGAGTTTTTATTTTATGTAGGATATTCCAGCGAAAGCTGTTATGAGATCAAAGCTCTGGTCAAGCGTTACTGTAGTTGTCCGCCATTATTCGCCATTATTCTTTCCTTTTTTCTCTGAAAAATTCTCATGTATATTCAGTGTGTTGTTTTCAGTATGATACTTTCAATAGATATAACATTTTTTTTACTTTTCATGATACTTTCACTATTGTTTCTTTTTAAGGGCGACGCTCCTTGTGGCGTGCCTTGTGCGTCCCCCGTTGTCGATGTGTGTAACCTGTGGCACATACCGGCATACCAGTGGCACATACCCGCCCTCGGGCACATATCCGCATGTCGACATGTTACGTAAAAGCGCTGACAGCCGAAATGTGCTACATACTTTCGTTTAGTGCTTGAATTGTCCACTGGATGGCGGTACTTGAAATGCTCACCATACGGACCGACGGACGCACGGATGGACAGACAGACAAACACGCTAACGGATGCACGCACAGACGGGCGCAGGTACGCATGAACTGACGCACGGATGGACGCACGAAGGGGCGCACGTACAGGTGAACTGACGCACGAAGACACGGACGGACGGACTCTTGGATGTAAGCACAGACGGATTGACGGATGCTTTGCCCCACTCATCATCATTCATTCTGTGATTATGCTGGGATTTCTTTTTCTGTGAGGGCTCCTAATTCCTCTGACCTTTTTTGTATGGAACCCACCTCTATCCGCTTAGGCTAGGGGACGAAATATTTGTATACGCATTTCTAATATTATAGCGCAGTAAATTTTCATTTGATTGACTGATTGATTGATATTACCGTAGTTTCTGCTATTCGCCTCACTTTGTATAAGTAGAACCACTGTTCTTCGCATTTTACGCTATCATGCAAATCGACATGCACTCTCGAAGAAGCGCAAGTAAAGCTTCGCATCGCCGAGCAAGGGTTTAGGACACCGAAAGGAGCATCGCAAAAAGAAAAAAAAAAAAAGCAAAACTTTTTCGTTCGCTGGACCAAACGCCTGAAGCCAATAGTGCCCTGAAGAAGCACGCGCAGCACGACGTGGCCTATTCGTACTTGTGAAATAGGCGGGTTTCATCTGGACCTTGATCGGCTTCCCTTGAGATCAAGGGTACAGGCAAATGGGATTAGATAGTGCACCTGTATCTGAGTCAGCTAAACCGTTCAGCCGTCCTCAAGGTCGTTTTCGGTATGCAAAACATCAAATTTGACACGACAGTCAGGAGTGGGTTGTTTTTTTGTCATTATGTGCTTCTGTTTTGCTTGACGAGCTCTGTTAGTTATCTGCTTTATGTTGTCATTATTTATACTAGTTTCTCTAATAAGTTCTATGCGTCATTCTTGATTGTAACCCCACTCTGCAACGACTCACCACGCAGGAGTTAGCAGTTTTGTCAAATCGAATAATATAAAGAAGTGCTTCTTCACTGTGCAAGTGTGCGTGGAGATGGTGAGGGAACTTCTGTGTTCTGTTTTGTTGTTTTTTTTTTCTTTTGCTTCTTGTACTCACAACAGTACAAGTTGTGGTGATTGGTGTCTTAATTTAGAGCGCAGCGTACGTGCCTGCGTTGAGCGGCGTCGCCGCCGGGGGCGCAACCGAGAGACTGGGAAGCAAAGCGCTTTGTAGTGAGATAACGCAATTCTAAAATTTCACCAAAATGTTCTCGGTCTCAAGTCTCTGCTGTATCGATCCCGGAGTCGTTTTTGACAGCTAGCCTATTTCAAAAGATATGACTTTTTTTTTTGCCTATTCACTCCTGGCCCTAACCTAGGTGGGGCCAATCGCCCACCCCATCCACTCACCGGAGTCTTAATAAAGTTCTTTCCTCCTCCTCCTCCTCCTCCTCCTCCTCCTCCTCCTCCATTCAGTTATGGTAGGACGCTGCCGCCGTCAGATGGCGCCAAGTACCGATGTCCTGAAATCTCGGAAATGGACGACACACCGCGATCTGCTGCTCTGTTAGAAATACTCTGCGCAATTTTTTATTGTGCCGCAGTGAGCCGTTGTAAACCGCCTCTCTGCTTCTTGTCCCCGAAACCTCTCCTGCCCATCCCTCATAAAATGCCTCATTTTCTGGCAATCGCTTGTCGGTGGATTTCTTTGAAAATGGTGCTTGCCTCAGCTCGTTGATTGCACGTAGCGAGTGGGTTCAAGCCGACTACTTGGACGAAAGTAGAAAGAGAGACGACACACTGGTGGACTATTAGCTGAGCTTTTATTGATACTTTGCTTTCATACGTCTTTGGTTTCCTTTTCTCGCTGACATAATAACGGCCGCCGCAGTCGCGCTCGACTGGCCAAACTGAAGCAGAGCCGCAGCGATCCAGTCTGCGCCGCGAAGTGAGGCTGCGCGACGATTCAGTCGCGACAGCGCGGCACTATTATTTACGGAACGTTATGTCGCTTGGTCAGTTTTCGAGCGATGGGCCGTCGACCATGCAGAGGGAGCACAGGCGCTAGTGTCCATGGGAGCTGCAACGCGTAGTGCTTCAGCCCGCATAGTCCTAAAATTAACTTGAGTGGGCTCTGGCGCTGCGATCGTTCAGCTACCATGGGAAGTATACGAATTCGCCTAGTCTTCATGCGGTGGATTTCGAACGCTGCTGTGGCTTCGTTTGTTGCAGTTTTTTGGTTTTGTTTCAAATAAAAAAAAACGTTTCGAACTTCGTGACCCAATTGGAATCGGTCACCCAACAAGAATAGGGTGGTGAAGCGTAACTGATGAACTATTGCTGATTGTTGTTTTCTGACAAAAACAGCTTCAAGCCATGCGAGGTCAAACTGAAGATTAAGTACGAAGACTAGGCAAATCCGTGCACTACCCGTCATTCCCATGCTCGCTGAGACCGTGTTCCAACTCTATAGACAGCATCGTAGACAGTCGACGCATATAGAAGACCGCATCGAAACCATGTTGTTCGAGAAACGGAGCACGTCTGCACGGCTTTTACGCGACGAGACACCACCTCGCGTCGAGAAGAGAAAGCTAAAATAAACAAACCTTTAACCATATACACAGGGTGCCCCAACTATCCTTAGCCAGAGCTTACCCACACATGCAATGACGACGTGGCTGAGTGCCGTTGCCTGGAGTGAGTCGCATTTTTTTTGTGTTCTGATTAATTGGCTAATTACGCCACATTTAGTAACGATTGAACTTGTTAAGCAACAAAAATACGTCGAAAGTTTAATAAAACATTTATATATCGGTCTGCAGAACGCCCTATTAGACTTTTCCGTGCCTTGTAGATGTTAATTATTAGTGTTTTCTCAACTTTTTCAATCGAAGCGAAAATGCTTCAGGTCCGTGTGCTTAGACTTGGGGGCACGTTACTGAAGACCTAATGGTCAAATTGTCGAAGCGCTCCACAACAGCGTCCCTCATAATGATATGGTGTTTTTAGGATGTTAAAACCCAACAGTAATTATTCATGAATCTTTGTGATTGCCTGTTTGCAACTCTGGCGACGGGCCACGCTCGCAGGCGCGGAGAGGTGCGCGTTGTTCTTCTTCTCCGCCGGGGCGCATTATCGTTCGTCGGAACAAGCAGAGCGTGCAGTCCAGAGGAAGCAGATCGCTACTCCCGATGCATGGCCGATGAGGGCTCTGCGGCTGCGCAAACGATTCCGGAAGTACGGCTCTCTTTGCCGGAACTGTTCCGCATTGGAGGAGTGCGCGCGGCGGAGAGTCTGTGCCGACGACTGCGCCAGTCTTGAAGATGCCGCGAGGTGGCCAGCCGCTGGAAGTGGAAGTGTTATCGGAGGAGAGATAACAATAAAAACGGGGCCGTGGGCTGCTGCATCGTTCCTTGACGTGATACCGCATTTACACGAATGTTTAGAACTCGATCTTCGGTGACTTAGTGACTAAATTTGCTAGACACGTTATTTGCGGCGCAAATGTAAAGACATATACGAAAAAAGAACAGAGCAAGAAGACAGAGGAGCGACAAACTGCCGACTGCTTATTGCTGGCAGAGGCTGAAAATCAAGAAAACTTTGACGCATCCGCAGTGGCGTGAAATAGGGACGCCAAACAAATCAGCACCTGAGCTGTCCCTTAAATAAAGGATGAATAAGTATGATATAGAAGAGCGAAGGCTTGGGAGGAAAGGAAAACTACTTGAGCGTCTCTCTTCCAAGCAGCCTTCCTTTGCTTCCAAGCCTTCGCTCTTTTATGTCATACTTGTTCATCCTTTATTTAAGCGACAGCTCAGGTGCTGATTTGTTTGACGCTACTTATCTGCGCATGCTCAGGAATGGCATCACCATTTATCAATCAGTGACACTCGCGGCATAGCTTTCGCAGGTTCATGGAAAGCTCGGCAGTATAATCAGTCGCACAAATTTCAATAAAATGTCCGCTTACTAATACAGCGAAAGCTGCATATGGCTAGGAGAAATGAAAAACCATTCAGCATCGGTGTCACGAGTGGTCTCCATTGGCTGTGCTATCAGTTACGTTGTTGTCAGCGTCGTACCCGAGCACGCACACCATTGGCTGCGTTCTTAGTGACGTCGTCCATGCCGCCGCAGATGTGTGCCGAGCACGTTCGCATCAGTTTCTACTGAGGTTTCCGCGTGGAAGCCACGGACAACTCTAGAAGAGCGCCGATTGTGGAAACGTCAGGGAGCTCGCCGGGCCGATGCTGCAGTCCTGGCACAAGAACAGGCCCGGGAGACCGAGTGTCGGCAGCAACTGCGTACCGATGATCCGGCAGCATTCCAAGCCGCGCTAAATCGCGAACGATAATGCAAGTGCCGGTGGCGGGCGGATGCTACAAACTACGCCGCCGAGTTCGCGATGTTGAACGCTCGCAAGAACGGCGCGTCGAACAAACGTCGTTGCGGACACAACAGCGTCATCGTGATGAAGGCGGGAGTGCGTTCGGCGGGAGTTTCTCCAGTGGCACTTTGGCGTCGACAGCTACGCCTTTGATCGCCTGTGGTTTGAGAACAAACACTGAGATTAACGCATTGCGAAATGCATTTAATCGCTCATTGCGCTCCTCCACGACCGTGATCATGCGAGGCAGAATGTGTGGCATGTGAAATAAACACTGTGGTAAACCCAAGCCAAACGTATGCCAACCTCATTAAGAAGCGCGAACCACTGATTGTGAAATGATTCAGTGCAGCGTCGGTTTGAACTCACTGCTAAACACCGGCGCCGCACGTTTCACCTTTCGCTGGTCAATATTTGTACGGAGTGCTTGGGCGGTGATATTATAAATAGATTAACAAACCTGACGTCAAGGTATAGTGCGCGCCTTAATGTTCTTGTTACAATTGTCGGTGGGCTCTCAATTGTGGCTTTTCATCACGCTGTTGATGTCGATAACTTTAATGAATACCGCGACCCTCGCTCTTAATGCGGTAGCTCCAATGTTTTAATAATTTTTTTCTGTAAATATTCGCTTGGATTTTGTTTTGTCTGTTTTTTTCTTAGTGTGACAAGGTCTATCACAACTGGACGCTGTTTCGTTAACATGAGATTTGCATTCGTGGTCGCGGTGCTGACCCGAGGGTCGCGGCGGTCACATTTCAATGGAGGAGAAATGTGCATTTGATTTCCGGATATTAAGGCGCTATTGCGCCATCGCTGGCATACAGCAAGAAGCGTGAACAATGTGCCTTGAGTAGATTCGAAAGAGAATTCTTGTTTATGCGGACAAGCAGTACACGGCCGTCAGCGTCAACCATCTGTGGCTGTGGGCGTTGGCAGTTTCCAAATAGCCTGGCCGAAGTGGATTATCGGCATCTCAAATAAGGGTGGCCGTTTTTCATTCTTGTACTTCGACCTCGTTTCACTTGATATCGAAAAACGAAGAAGAAGAAAAAGGTGTTTAATGAAAAGGAGGAGGACAGGTCGGCCTTGAAAGAGAGAGCAAACGAACTTGCACATGAAATACTGCAACGCGAGTTATTGTCAACTGCCGGTCCACAGGCAACAAATGTTTATATTTTTGTACGTTTGTAGCTAACGCCAAGTTATCTTTTCGTTCTGTTTACATTATACTTCTGCAGATACCCTAAATTTTTCTTGGTATCATTGTATGCTAGTTCTCTATGTCTATGGAATCAATAACGAGCCCTTACATTTCTACTTTCATTCGATCATAGCGAGGGTCTCGTTCTGGCAGATTGGATGATTTGAGTTTTTATTCGAGGGATTAATTATCTGTCAGCTGACAACTCGTGGGGAGATCACGGGCTGCGTGGCGCCAGCAGGCAGAAAACGAGTTCCGCACTGGCCGTCATGGCTACTGGTGGCGCTGACTGTCATTCCCACGTTTAATCGCATCCCACAATGTGGACAGAGGGATGACCGCCGCCGTAGCTCAGTTGCTGGAGCGTTGGACGCGTTATTCGAAGGTCGCAGGTTCGAGTATTGCCCACGGCAAGTTATCTTTCCGTCCACCTCACTTTTTTTAGTCTTACAGTAAATTAATGATAAAAATCCCCTACTAATTCTTTGGAATCATTCTCTGTTAGTTCTCATTAATACTGTGTCTAACAAGCGAGATAAAGAAAGAAACGACCTCTTAACTGTCCACTTGACGGCTGAGGGTCACTCGAACTGCGCCCTTTCATACAGCAGTTGTGGAAATATATCTCACGACTAGTTTTTGCGTCGGCTGATAACGGGCTAACGCGATTCTTAAGCGGTAAGAAACCGCTCAATTTTTCCCGTCAGGGCTGCTTGGAACACGTGACAACGCTGACGAAAATGATAAGCGATGGTCTTCAGGGGATACGCACGAAGTGCACTGAGTTATCGCGGCACAAATCTGTCACCGTGTTTTGGAGACGTGGTCACGACAAGTATAAAATAGAATGTAGTTTGGAAAGCGGCAGGATACGGCTGAATAAGAATAATAATTTTTAAAATGTTCCATAGATGTCTTGACAGTCGTCTTCGTGTGATCCAGCACTGAGCTATAAGAATATAATACATATCGCCTAGAAAAGAAGTTTAATTAAATTCAAGTGTGCGACACAATGCAAATAAAAAGCTTGTTCTTCGTAAATATTTTAACCGGTATAAGTTTTCCGGTGTTAGAACCCCATTTATGAGCAGGGGTGTCGTATATCGACCAATCGAGAACTCATTTCATCGTGATGTCAGGTGAACAAGCAGCTAATGTCACTAATGTTGCCGCGAAGTCAGGGTATGGCGGGAAAGGATAACGCGCTCTTTCTACGTATTTTCAGGTGTAGTTTAAAGGTCCTTTAACAACGTAGCTTATTTCTAACCACAGTCTCTCAGTGGTTAGCGTCACCTAACTAGTTTAAGCAATGTGATATCTTTTTCTGTTTTTGCAGGTGAGTACCCTGACGTTCACGAGTCGTCGTGCGGTCCAGGTGTGACCTCGCTTGGCATGCACAATGGTGAGACCCGTACAAGGCGTTTCAAAATTGGTGGATGTATTATAGTTGGTCAGTGGCAGATGCATGGTTGACGCGGTTTGAAAAGAAGCCAAACATCAAGCAAAAAGTAGCCATGTTATTTAATTTCAGCGCCAAACTAAGTTTAATCAAACTAAAAAAAGGGACGACTTTATGTTATGAATGAATTATTATTATTTAACAATGAATAAGATGACTTCAAGTAATGAGCGCAATATTTTTCAATATTGCTTGGTGTCTAAGCCACATATAATTTAAAATATGATAATTACTATAGCGCACACGCCAGTTTGTCCAGAATAGAAGTCTCAACCCTATCGGAAAAAAACGAATGGTGGGCATGGTAGAAACCACCACCCACCATTATAGTGGATTAATGTAGTGGGTGAATGGTGGGAAACACCCACCATGGCGCATGGTGGGTATGGTGGGTGCTGCAGTGCCGGCAACACTTGAGCGCAAAATGACGTCAAAATCACCGTGACGAGCTGCCACAAAAAATAAAAAAGAATTCTATAAAAACGGTATAAAAAAACACCCGTCCCGTAAAAAAAAAAAAAAAAAAAACAAGGCGCCACGGAGGATCGAACGTGCAACCTGTGGATTCCCATTCGAAGACGCTAACCACTGCGCCACACCAACTTTTTTTTTCTTTATTGCCTTGCAAATCATGACTGTTCACATTTTACATATTTACATATTGGTCCATATTCAAGTGCGTCACAAAATACACCCACAGAATTCATTGAGGTACCGTCAGCTCTTGGCTGACTATTAATCAATACTTGGGCATTCGTAACAATCGCTCAATGCACCCAATCCAGTCTGGCACATCCTCTTGGCTTTTCAGCATTTCAAGAAAATGGCTCACAGATTTGCAAAAATATTCGCGCACAGCTAGCACTTCTACATCCGCGTTTTCAAAGGCACATCGGGTTTTCCATATACTGTGCAGGCCCAGAAGCATGATAAGATCATAAGGTACACCTGCCTCGTTTTTAACCGAAAGAAAACGGATGCCATGTGGATTTAACGGTAATTCTTTTTTCAAGGTTCTTTGCAGTATATCCCAGAAAAAGACCCCGCTCCAGCAATCTATAAACACGTGTTCAATTGTTAGTTAGAGATGGTGGACTCGGATTAGTTCATTTGTACATAAGACAACTTGTCAATCGTTTCCTTTTTCTGCGTGATGTGGATGACCCCTTTTTGAGAACTGTTATACAACTAAGGTTATCTAGAGTGCTGCCGGGATTTCTCGTATCATCATCAAATATGCAAGGACCAATACAAGGGTATTTAAAAGAAGTTGTTTCGTCTTTCCGCTTTTTGTCAGTAAGATTTTCGTTAGAGTATCTGGCTGAAGTACCACGTAAAAAATTGTATAGAGACCTTGTCGATGTTTTACTGCCTGTTCCATTGTACCGTCAGCTATATTGTGCAGGCCCAGGACAGGATGTTCTGAAACGTGTTAAAAGAATGCTTGTAGCGCCAGGGGTCAAAACTTTTTTCTTTAAATTACATACTGGTACCTTACCAGTTAAAACGTGGTTGCAGGATAAGGGAATATTCGTGCCATGGAGCACAAATTGCCACTTGTATAATAAACCGGAAACACTGCGCCACACCAACATGACGGTGGTTGCGTGCTAAATACTTAGTTGGCGTACAAACTTAAGGTTCAACTTAAGTTATGTTTGTCGTTACACAACATAGACAAGATCTACACCTGCTACTAAAAATTGCACATTTATTAAACACAAGCAACTGCGCCCTGTAACGATTGCCACTATGTTATTGGCACTAGTGCTATTTTTTTTTTACAATTCACAACTTAAAGGAAAAAAAAAACCAAGTGGACTGGGGAGCAGCAACAGTTTACCGGCGGGGTCTGCCAAGTTTAATATCCGTTTCGCGCTTGTTCTAAAGGGCGACATCTGCTCACACTTTATGACGCTTCTAGGCTCATTTCATAGATACGCCCGCCTAATTTATTTGAGTGAGTATTGGGATGCTTTTCGCGCAATGTAGAGGGCGGTCGCGCCAGCGCAATGCTGTTGCTCTTTCGCTAAAGCAACAACTACATAACGGCTTGGCCAAAACGAATGCAGTGTACCGGAAACATTACGCTATCATAATGGTTCACCAAGCACACGAATTGCCACGTCTGAGTTCTCGTACAAAAGCTAGAGAAGTGGCGGCGAGTGCGACCGGCGGCTATCGGTGAGAAGACACTAAATTATGTTCGTTGCTTCTTGAGCGAACAGCATACACAATGAAAAATGCTTCATTTAGGTTAATTGATGCCATATGGCTGCGCTTTATTGTCATACTTAATCGTCGTAATTGTGTATTCTGAAACCCGGAAGCACGGATAACACAATTGTACGGGCTCGGTCAGTAGGCCTAACCTTTGGTGGAAATCATGATGGTAAAACATGTAGTGTACAGATCCCAGCTTGGTACACTATATAATTTGCCCGCCATTATAAGCCCACCCATCATCTGCTTACTGCTTCCCAGCATTATCGCGATGGTGGGCAGAGCTTCTCAGCTTGGTACACCATGTGGCCCACCATAACAAGCAGCACCCATCATCTGCTTAGTGCTTCCCAGCATTATCGCAATGGTGGGAAGAGTTTCTCAGCTTGGTACACCATATAGCCCACCATAATAAGCACCACCCACCATATGCTTAGGGCTTCCCAGCATTATCGCAATGGTGGGCAGAGTGTCCCATTATTGCCCACTATCTAGCCTCTGCTTTCCAGCATCATTTCCACTTTACCCATCATCTGTACACCATACCACCCAGTATGTCCCGGCATAACCACCATATTTTCCACTACGTCCCACCATAGCCATCATAATTTCCACCATGCCCACTATTATTTCCACCATGCCCACTATTATTTCCACTACGCCCACCATGTTTTCCAGTATCCACCATGGCAATTTTTCCAATAGGGAACAAAGTAGTTTTCCGGCAACGACTCTGTAAGAGAATGAAACATTGACGAATATGTGTACGCCGTAGACAAAAGTGGCTTATGAGGACAACTGAGCTTCAGGAAGCGCGTCGGAGACTAGCTTCGCTTTGTCCCGCGCTGTGCTTCAACGCTCGGCGCGCAAGAATTTCTTCGCGTGAGCTCGTAACTTTGTCTTTGTAGTCGCGCAGCGTTCTATAGGACGGAAATTACATTGGCTGCTATAGTTACAAATGGTCTGTCTCTTTGCGCTGCAGATTCTGTTGGTGCTGACTCGCACATAATAATGGCGTTTCGCCCCCCCCCCCCCCATTTCAGAAAAGTTAGATTAGTTTGGGTGCCTGGTCATAAAAGGTTGTTCCTGAACGAAATGGCCGATTCTTTAGTGAAGTCATCATTAAGTGGGCTAATTCTATCGTCATGTTCACTCCGCTTATGCAACGGCTGCGCGATTTGCCAGGCGGAACATTATGGGAAGCTTTGCAGGTACATCACTTACGAATTCCACAGAATATCAGCACCTGGTGCCGATCATTTTGTGAAACACATAAATTAAAAGCGGCGATTACGAGGCTGTGCTGTCGGGTGCTGAAACTAAATTGCTACCGATAACACAGGTATGCAGTCAGGCTCTTTTTCCAACGTGACCTTTCTGTGGCGACCTATGGATCATTTCTTTTTGACACGTAGGCGATCTACTACAGTCCGTAGACCGATGTTATAGGAAGTCATTACGTGCTATTAGAACGAATTTATCCGTGTCCGCGATGCGGTCTTCTAGAGGCTTTATTTCAGGCTTTGCAAGTGTGAAAATTTGCGTGGCTGTGCTGAATTATCTGAATGAAACCAAAAGAAGAACAAACTAATACATATTATTATATTTCTGTGTTGACATATGAATAAATTTTCCTAAATATTTGTTTTAAGTTAGTATTTTCATTCACGTTATTATCTATTAGTAAAAAAAAGCTTTAAAGTTCGTTCGTTTTCGTGAGCATCAACTTTTTGTTCTAAAATTTGTAATGTTTTCATTTTATAAGCTTCATTACTCTAAAATTGAATGATATTCTATAAGACCACTCAATTGCTCAGTTACATCCGCTTTGACTCGACGCTCTTCTAACCCTGCCTGCTTAAAGTGACAGGGTGCGCGAGACGATGACGCAGATCATGTGGATGTTGTGCACGTAGGCGTGCGCAGGGTTCCCATTCAGGGGAAGGGCGAAGGTTCATCGCAGCGCCAGCTCGGCCTATTTAGTCAATGTATGAGTCAGATTTCACCTCCCCCCCCCCCCTCTGAGGGGACCATAGGAGAGCGCCCCGCCCTCTACTCAATGTAGAAAGCAGATTTAGCGCCCCCTCTTAGGTAACTAAGGGGGGTGGCCGCCCCCTCTGTCCCCCCCTCGTGCGCACGTCTACGGTTGTGCATGCAATTATTTGAACGTTTTCTTTGTATATTATTTTAACAGTGGTGCACCATGCGATACCTTAATGAAAACGATTCTCCGGCGATTACGACTGTGCCTACTGCGAGTTCCGAGCCCAACTTCGTGTTTGGGCAAAGCTAACTGTGTTTGACGTTTTGGTGATTCTCGAGGTATTGGCTACGCCAAAAATGATACTTTTTGTTAACCAGCACAGTCCCAACTACGCCATTCTTCTGCGCACAAACGTGGTACCCTCTACACATCGTCGAGGTATTATGTGCACTTGGTTGATGTCTCATGTGGTGATGAAGAATCATCACTGAGCACTTCGCAGTGTGTAGGGATTTTCGTTACACGTAATCGCACGTCATGGCTAGACAATCCAATATATAGTGAGTGGTGAAGTGGGGTCGCAAATACCACATCCAATACAGCATAATGTAGGTCTTTTCTGTAGTTAGAGAACAAGTATTCATTGAAGAATCTGGCTATCAAAAAACGCATTTATTCGTATACTTCAAACATGAACTCTTGCGGATAAGTAGGCGATGCAAAATTAGTAGATACCACTAAATTTGTGAAACATCCGCGAAATTCACTTGTCTGGTCGAAGCAGTGAACTGTGCTCATTATCTTCTTTCATGCCTCTGCTTGTGAATACAGTGAATAACTTCCTCTGCTGAGAAATGCAGTGAAAGTAACTTTCATGCTTCAAAAGCACACGCGTTCTGTACACATGCTTCACAATACGGCACAAAAAATTGCCGTAATAATGTCTGGTGCAAGCGTACATTGCCATCGAGCGTCAAAACATGGGATTATCATAATTATTTCGTGGTTTAAAGCCAGTCACCCACTAGAAGAGGCACCCACGCTATTTCACCCTTAAGGCCACGTGGTAGGTGCATAACAGGTTGGAAAAGATTTCGTACACTAATTGTTTGAAATACGCACAAGGAAAAGACTATCGCTATCGCATTAAACACCTAGAATTGAAGCTTAAGGGTTCCCTCTTTTTTTTTCTTATTTTGTTTTTTCGTGTATAACGGTTACGCCATTAACGACGACGTACGGTGACGGTGACGGCGATGCCGTTTATGCAGGAACGAGCGCCTATAAGAACTGCGCTCTAAAATCGGCCATCACGTGTGCACCAGAACCACCGCTTGTAAAAGCGGTGTTTCGAGATGGCCATGGATATCCAGCGTTCGGAGCTGGGGCACGTCCGTGATCGCTGCAGCGGAACAAACCGTGCAATTACCGAAACCTCCGCGGTTCGTGAGCGGAGCATCGATTAGCGCTGGTTTGACCACACATCGAGGACTAGGTCGTATTTCTGCACCACAATTGTGTGTCCTTCCAATAATCCCCTTCTTTTAGGGGCAAAGCGCCTTAAGGTGTGAGTCATTCCTTTCCCCGTATGTATGTATGTATGTATGTATGTATGTATGTATGTATGTATGTATGTATGTATGTATGTATGTATGTATGTATGTATGTATGTATGTATACACATACACAAACTGCACATCATTGTCATATTTGGTAATGGGGCATGGTAATATTGAAACAGGCTGGGTACATAGCTCCTCATGAGGCCTGTGGAATATCCATGTCTGAAACCGTGTTGTGCCTCAGTTACTGCATGATTTCGCGCTAAAAATCATTTATGTATTTTGCTAATATGTCACGAACGAGACGTCGGGGAGCATTCACGCCTTCACCTCAAACGTGGGCTCCGTGGTTGGGATTCCATCCCGCGACCTTCGTGTCAGCAGTCGTGTGCCATGCATTAAACCACCGTGAAACTGATTTTTCGCGCTCTAAAGCTCTATGCTAAATGATCAGCACTTATTCTCAAAAGAGTTTCACTTTTATCGTGGTTGCCGAGACATAAAACAATGTGTTCGGTGTGTCTGTTTATTATTCCTAATATTATGAAATAAGCGTAGGGGCGTTTGGAATCATGTCTGATGCCGATTATCTCGTGTAGTTTACTTCGGGACTGCATTTTCACCCAATATCCACCAGAATGCCGAAGAAAATTGGCAAGGAAGAGCAAAAGACAGAGCGTGAAGAGAGGGCTTCTGGGAGAGCACACTGTGTGTCCCTACAAATTCGTACAACTGAGGAAGCAATCGAATAGAGTTCAAAAAAAGGCGTCGCAAGAAAAAGAATGTGTTAAAAATTCATTAAATTCTGCTTCTTCTTCGGGGTTCTGTTTGTGATGGTTATTTGCTTGTCAGCTTGACAGTATACGGCATCTGAATCACGCCCGCTGGCGCCCCCATCGTGCGTGCGCTGTGGCCGAGAAAGCCCAGCCGCCAAGAATATCGCTGTAATTCCATCTTGATGGGGTCGCCAGTGGTGCGGAAGGCCCGAACGAAAAAAAAAAAAATGCGCAATGTTTTTTGGCCGCACGTATATCCTGAGGGCCAGCCAGCAAAGCACCGCCGGTGTGCTAATGACGCCGGTGTCCGTCCTTGCTGCCGGGTTCATCAGCTCGGAGGAAACGGGAGGCCACATCGCACGAGGCTCGCCTCGCCGCCGAGCTTGGTCGCCGAAACGAAAAAAAAATAAGGAATGGACAAAGAGAGCTCAACGACGTTGGTTGGTCACTCAGAGGAAAGTAAACAGGCCGGCCGCGGAGCAATCGTGCGTGACCACGAGATGGCGACGCCGAAGATGGCCGTGCCGGTTGTGGAGGTCGCGCTTCCGACGGTGAAAAATTAAAGGCCTCCCCGCGACTGCGTTACCTTTAAACAAAACCCTGGCGATAGTGTCTATGAGAGCTGCAGCGCGTGGCGATTCAGACAGCATGGGAATGATACGTATAGCACACGGATTCGTCGAAGCTTCGTTCTTTAGGCTCCGTTCGGCTTCGTGTGGCCTAGAACCGCTTTGTATGAAGACGAAGTTCAGCCAATGTTCGGCAATATTACTTGACCTTTCAGGCTTACTATTGTAAATCCGCCCATGAAGTTGGCAACGATTCATTATTTTATCGAAAATAAACGGTCAGGCACAACGGTAAACAAAGTTGCGTTCGAAGCCGCAAGCACGAATATTAGGCAAAACCATCATTGAAGCAAGACTGTGATTCGGCGTAGTTGGAACACATCCATCTTGAAATGTTTGCGCAGGCACACGGGGACACAGGAGAGAACACAAACCCATCATTCTCATGGTCTCTGAACGTTCGCAGCGCCACAGTTCTCTCCAGGTAATTGTAGCAAACACTCAGTGTGGCACAGAGAGTGGCAGAGTTGCCAGTACCGCTTATAATAAGCAAATTCGGACTTCCCGTTTTCGCCGAATCGCGTGTGCAGTTTTCCAATTGGTTGTCTAGTTTTCTCTTTTTTTTTTTTTGTGGCGGGGGGTGGGGGGTGGGGTGGTGGAAGGGACGTATTTGCATTGTTTCAGCAGGTGTACTTATTTCCTTGATCGGCACGTTGACCAACAGCGCGTTTGTTGTCTGGTTATGGCGTGTTCGTCGATGAACTTGAGAAGTGAAGTTCAATATTAGCTGGGGGAACCGACAAGTGACGTTAATCATGCGCCGGCAAACGTGCACTCAACCGAAGGCAGAATAAATATACTAAACACAATCTTCGTAAATAATCATGTGCTTTGGTTCTTAGTCACGCATATTTTCGTTATGAAGCAACAATTGATTTTGTCAACTTCTGTTCATATTTGAGATACATTTTTATTATAATTAGGATAATATCAAGAACGGGAAAATTTATTAGGTTTATGTTGTTGTGTGTGCTTATTCACGAAGGTCGCGCCGCTTTTTGGGGCTCATTTTGTGACGATTACTCGCTCGTTAGCTCGGCAGCATCTGGCTACTCTGGGGCCTGCGTCGCCAGGGGCTAAATTTTGATTATGCTGGTTGGAAAGGACGCGCTTCCGACTGCGAAAATTGAAGGGCTCCCCACGAAGCAGTAGCCGCATCGACCTATTTGCTTCTATTGCGCAAAACGTTGTCTTCTTTTCGCTGGGTGCCAGAAAATTAGCGTAAGTCGCAACTGGGACACACTGCTTTTCGGCTTGAGTCGCATAATGTTGAGACGAACGTGCCGTGCCTATTTGCTGCTAATCTGCTGGCAGCCCTCGCGAAGTCGGTTTCGTCCGCGCAATTCATTTTAGGTGCAAAGTGCTTAACGGTTCTGGCTTATCATGTCGATCCATCGTGAACAGGTATGCATCACAAAAATTTGCTAAATGCTCACCGCTGGTACTACATTAATCATATTACGAGTTTAAGGTTCGACGTTACTGCATTATGTTGGGCTTAGCAGCGGTATTAGAATTCTTGAAGAAATTTTCTGAGTTCCAGTCTAAAACCAGTGACACAAACTTATCTGCAGAGTGATGATGCGTTAGTGAACCGGTGCCGAATAAAGCGGTGGAGAGTAGAGATTTCGCTGTGGGAAACACCGACTGATACTGCATGTTTCGCCCCCTCACCAGGTTTCACGTAGTGGAGCTGAAACACCCATTCTTACTCGTTTAATAGTACTTTGTTCTAACTTTGTTTTTGCTTTCTCACTCGAAGGACATTCTAAGATGACGATATAGGCGTGCCTCGTCGGCTGTCTTTTCTAAATAGAGCTGGATTAGCTGGATTGGCATGGTGGCGCAGGCGAGCGAAATATCGTTTCAACCTCGATACGTGCTACATGGGCGTAGGGGCGCGTTGACAGGTGACGAGTCGCACCTCCTGTTGAAACTGTGTCACACGGCCTCCGCCGACGTACAAGTTCGCCATTGGGATGTTCACAGCTGCTCTCATGCGTCCTGTCGCGTGCGCGACGTGGCTGTTTGAAGCAGGCTTGCGTTTACACCCGGCACGTCCTTACTCTATACAGTAGCAGCAGTACTGAGCGCACTAAAGGATGAAGCTCACCGACAGAAGTGAATGACTGCTC
This sequence comes from Rhipicephalus microplus, assembly GCF_013339725.1. Classification (NCBI taxonomy): domain Eukaryota; kingdom Metazoa; phylum Arthropoda; class Arachnida; order Ixodida; family Ixodidae; genus Rhipicephalus; species Rhipicephalus microplus. Next base: position 122,046,620 of record NC_051175.1, on the reverse strand, counting down.
TTCATGCTGGTTGGCGGAAAGCTACCTGCCCGCCGACTTGTTGAACATGCTTTGCTACAATTTTAGAAAGTCTGAGTTTCCAACTATAACTCGTGGGTTGAAAAAAGAAAGAAAACGCCAGGCCTGCGTGAAAGGCGCAGCACAGTCACAGCGAAAGCTAAAAGAGCGGCATTTCACAGCCTTTCTAAACAATTAATCACTGGGTAACTGGTGCAACCACACTTGTTGGTGTACCCACTACGGCATCAATAATAATAATTTCTGGATAGTAGGCTGGTATTTGCCGTGCTATTCTTCGTCATTCTTCTGGGAAGTGTGGTATCAGCTATATAAACACTTGCAAAGAATTTTGTGCCAATTGCAGTGGCTGACGACGATGAGGAATTATGCCTAAAGTGCATATCCGCCAGAGTTAATAGATGATCACGAACAAGCTTTTGTAATGGGTTGGAGCATTGGACGACCCACAGCATTGATATGTGTACTACATATAGTAACTCCCGTTCGGAATTTCTCAAATCGCTTATTTTAGCTCTGATCTCTGCGTTTACGTGTGAGCACTTTTGAACTCATGTGGTTCATGTTGCTGTCAACTGAGTTTAGAGCAGGGAGTACTTCGGAGTGATCAAACGATGCACGAAGAAGAATTAACAGTGGTTCGCCACAATGCTCGGCTGCTGACAAAACGATTTCTGCTGGTGTGGTTGCCTTTAACCTACTTTATAGAAAGCTTAAAAAGAACTGGCACGTACACTTGCTTGCAGCATACTAACATCATCTCTAGCAGAGTCTATTTTTCCTAAGACATCCTTGGACTGTTAAGTCGACGTTTAATTGATTTTGTATATCGTTACGCAAATTGATAAGACTAAGAAACCTCGTATGCGTACACTCAACCGTTTTCATGTGTACGACTGTTCGCTTATAGTTGTAACAGAGTCAGAACACAAAGGTCAACAACCTACAATGGCGGCACTGATGGCCATGCGTAAAATAGTCCATTTCATAGTCCACTTTCCTGAGCAATGCACCACGAGAGCACTAATTTTTAATTGCGTGTCGAATCGCGCGACCCCACCAGGACGACGTAATTGTAGTGAAGAAGGGGAGGGAGGCGCCGTTGCAGACTGCCGGTGCAGGGCTGTCGTCATGTAAGTGCGGTAGTGACGTTGGACGGCTGCCAATAACGGTTGGCTTCGCTGAGAATCGCTATGAGCAGAACGATTTCGCGAATAGTGCCTCATTGGTTGGTCGGTTGGTTCGCGGGTTTTAACGCCCCACAATTTCTCGTTTTAAAAAACAATTAAAACTACTTCTTATGGCTCCTACAAACGTATAACAGCATTTCAATGATGTATCATAAGATGCCGATAATTACTGTTTGCTTTATATTGTACGTGCTTCATGTACAAAGACCACAACTTCTACTATTGCAGGTTACGTAAATTTTTCCCGTATGTTAGTGCCAAGATCATTCTTTTTAATTTCATTCTTATTCACATACTTTGTAACGCACAGTGTAATTATTTCTACAATTTGACTTGATTACGCTGTTCTTGCTCCTGCTGTCGGGAATGTAATTCCGGGGTGAAGGCCTCGTCAGGAGACATTTGAGTCTCCTTATGCTCCTCGTGGACATATTTCACTCTGTGAATTGTGTATATATGTGTGAAATAAACAAATTGAACTGAAAGCAGTGACCCGAATTGTGCGCGACTGCGTATGGGAGGGGGGAAGGGGGGCAAGGGATAAATGAATTGTCAGGGGTTTCTTAAAGCAGTGGTGACACGATCTTGAGGCACCGCAAGAAGAGTCATCTTTCGTTTCCATGTCGTGCATTTTCAACGATCTCTATTCACCGGAGCCAGACAACACGTATAAAATATTTTACTTTGACAAAGTGTTCGTCACGCAGCATCTGTAAGCCAGCCCTACCGCAATAGACATTATCTCAACGAGTGGGTCTGCGAAATTGTCGCCTTGCATGCAGCTTACATAGCAGAAATTACTGTCAGGGCCTTTAGACGACAATTCACTTGTTGTTTATTTGATCTACGTCTAACTGATGACTGTTTTTAGCATGCCACGAGTTGCAGTCTTCATGTGACACCAGACTTATGTTGACACATCACTGCGACGCCGCCCTATCGATACAGAAACATAAATTGCTTTAACGTAGTGGTGTTAAAAATATATTCGATGGCGCTACAATACTTTTTTTATTGTTCTAGGCTCCTGTTTTTTTTTTCGTTTAATTGACAGCAACAAGCCGAAAATATCTATAAACGCAATGATATCGCCCTGCTAGGGCGTGGGACTCGGGCCTCCAACGAAATGCAACCGCCGCGGCTGGTATCGAAACCGTGACTATAAACCTCGGTATTCTGTGGTCTGAAAAGTCAAATGTTACGGTTGGCCGTCCCCACGCGTTTCTTGACGACAGCTCGTTATACAGCACTTCTGTGTTTGTGTGCCTTATTTTTTAAGTGCGGAGCGCTTTAGGGGCCAAGTTAGCTCTAATCCAGTGGCGTAGCCAGCTTCTACTCACCCGAAAAAGGGAAATTTCGCCTGAACACCTGCTGTGATCGTATGCTGTCGCCGTACTTGGCGTAGCACAGAAAAAAACCACAAACGGCATAGCCATAGCATATTGAGCGTGCGCTCGAGCTAAAAAAAAGTCTTTCACCTGTTCGCCGAGCGCTGTGATGACATTAAGTGCGGACATTACTGCTATGCCAAACGAAACACGACAACACAGACCACGTATAAAACTCGATAGAGGGAACCGGTGGGAAATAGGAAGAGAAAGGAAGGAAGACTAGAAAACGCGGAGAGAACTGGAAGAGATAACACGAAGGAGACGTGGAAAACTGAAGAGAAACCAAGAAGGCGGCCCAGCTCCGCACTCCGTCTCGCTTGGCACCACTATGGCGCGAAGCTGCCTTACTTTTAAAGGCGATAGTCTTTCCTTGGGACCTTCGACGCAAAAATTTTGGTCTGTCTGTCCATTTGTCTGTTTACCTTCCCTTAACAATACCGTGTACTCTAAACGAGACCAGCCGATACCCCAAACGGTCGACCCCATCTGCAGCGCCCACCAATGTTGCTCAAGATTCAGCGTGCATAATTGTGCGATGGTCATTCAAAGAACAATTATCGCGCATATCTGAGGCACCGTAACAACACGTATATATTCTGTATGTGCGTATTTTGCTAAAAAAAGCATACATAAGTAATTCTAAGGACCGTAGCACTTATCACGTTGCGCTGACCATGCAACGCTTGCACGAAGAGACAAGTGTTCCTAACGCTTTGCTAAGACGGCATGGTGGTGGCATCTACCAGTCGCCTTGCGTTTTACACCTTATCACCTGTGAGACTGGCGCGCACGCCTGTATCAGAGCCGCACGCTTCGTTTTCCAAGATAACTGCCAGATAGCGCTCATGTCTCACGTGTGATGTGACCTAATGCACTCGTTGGCCTCCGCTGCACGCTCGAGGCACTCTAACGCAGCGCCTCCAGAATACCATTCACCGATTTTATTGCGCAGAATATCAAATATACGTTTTGTTCATTCTCTCTAGATGTAAGAGAGTGTCCTTCGATGTAATAGAGAGTCTTTCGACGACATCTGCGGATTAACATGCAGATATTGGGCCAATTTTTCTCTTCAAGATAATGGAAACTTAGTTCGGGTGGACAAAACCATCTCCCAAAAGGCCACCGCCCCCGTACAAAGGCTTCACTCGTGCAGCCCGTCCGCGTGCGGCCACTCGTCGACGAAGCCTGGCTTCGGCCGGCTGACACCGAGAGCGCGCTTGCGGCGTCTCATCGAGCCGGTCGGGTCGGCCGGCCCGAGTTTGGACAACCTAGATTCCGGAGCCACGTGCGCTTGTTGCATTCGGTGGCCGTGGGAACGCGCAGCTCCGCGCTTCTCCCCCGCGGCGCATCATGCGAGACCTTTGTCGCACATTTCGTTCGGTGCGGGCGAGTTTCGCGCACAGTTTAGGAGGAGAACAGAGTGACAGCAATGAGCAGTGTCCCCCGTCGATCCGTTAACAACGATAGTGAAGTTTAGAACTCTCGGCAAATATATTACCACTCCTCAGTGGTATAGTGGATATGGTGCCGGACCCGCAGGTCGTGGAATCGAATCTCAGCCGTGGTGACGGAGGCGAAAACGCGTGAGGCCCGCGAGGTGCACGTTAAAGAACCCCGACGGTAGAAGAATACTCCGGAGCCCTCGACGATGGAGTCCCTCTAAACATATCGCAGTTTTGGGACGTTAAACCCCGCCAATTATTATTCGCGAGTTATTGTAACTTCACGCTGGTGCGACACGTAGACGTTGCGCAGAACGACACCATGGCATGCAAGATATATTTCACGATGTCGTCGGGAAGCCCACTCAACCTGAATATGGCGCACGAGACTGGTGGGAAATAGCCAGTGTGAGTGGTGGCGCAAGGAGGGGGGGGGGGGGCAGCTGACGCCCCCTTCTCCTTATTGGCAAATCTATTCAATACACAGCGACAAGTTTCCCAGCCTCCCTGCACCCCAGGGGTGGCGCCCGCAGTGAGCGTGGGTGGTATCAACGCATAAATTTTTCTGACGCCCTGCCCCCGAAAACGACAAATTTGTCGTGGGGGCCCCAATCCCCCAGAAATAAACCCGGGCGCTGCCACTGCTGCCCCCTTAAAGCAACTCACTCGTTCAATAGTGGCTTCTTGTTGATCAGACTGGGGCATAAATAAACTAGAAGAAAGCCACTAAAACGTCGAAAAGTGAAAACAAACCAAAATCAAAAATAAAACTGACAGGTAGAAAGAAGTATAGACAAAGACACAGAGATGGCTACTAACAACTGTAACAACTGAAAGCCGTTAGGATATAGTCACTTCTGTGTCGCGCTCTGTGGCCCTCAGTTCTCTTTTTCTTTTTCGACGTTTTAATGGCTTTCTTTGATTTTAAACTCACTTATTATCGATGATGCCCTCCTCCCTCTTGGTAAAAGAAATCTTGGCGTCGTGCCTGGCTAACGTCGTGAAAACGTGCCCAGCTCCTCAACGCGCTGCCTTGTACGAGGGAGAAGCAGAAGCAGCATTCCCTGTTTTATCATCTAAGTGCTGTCTTGTTTGGATTTCTGCAGTCATATATCTACAAAGTGCTACATACGTGTTTACTTATATTGCAAAAAAGATTTCACCTGTTCTCGGCTCTTTCAAACTTGCAACCAACTGTTACAATCTTGTTTTCAATATCATTCATCTATTGTGGAACCTCTACGAAGGGTCTTATCCAATTTTTCGTTCCTACATAAGCTCGTTCACCTAGGACGACTCTAAGTCGAAGCAATCTTACTTCCTTTCTTCTCATGTTGGTGTACACCTTTTCACGAAGAGAAAAAAAAAACGACGTCGTGTTGGGCTGCTCAAGGAAGTACAAAGACGGACGTCACAGCCTCGGCCGGGCATTTTAAAGGGGAGGGGGGGGGTCACGCCTATTCGCTTAGACCAGAAAGAACTGTGGCGGCGCCCAGGGAGTCCTTCGCACACGAGCCGTGCTTTGGGTGCCAGTTGTGCCTTCGTCATTTTCTTCTCTTGAGGTCGCGCGCTCTGTGGTTTCGTTCGCCGTTCAAAGGATGGCGCTACGACATTACGGGCTGATACGTCATATGAAGTCAAGCTAGAATTTGTGACATCATGAAGGCCTCGCAAAAGTTTGGAATCCTTGAGGTGATATGGTGACGTCATCACATTACGATGATTTTATGTCACCCGTCCCCGACGCCGCGGGATGGTCGCCGCCGACGGCCAAATTTAGCGTTAGATGAGGCGGCGTCTTCTTAATAATTAAGATGGCAAAAGTGCTGTCCGAGATACTGCAGAAGCAGCAATGTGTGTTTATGGTGCTAGCAAGACGATGCCGAAGTGCAAACGTGGAATACCAATGCGAACAGCGCGTGGCGCTTTCACCGGCGTATTTTACGTTAACTGCTGCGTACGACGTGACGGCCAGACGCACGTGCGCCTCAGGCTGCGACTGAAACTCATCAGCGCTGCCGCGTCTTATTAGAGGATCAAAGCCCTGTTCCAAGCATAACAGAAGAGACAGCGTTGCTGATAATATTGATCTTGCTAGCGCGCCTACTTGGACTTAAGTTTAAGTGTGAAGCTAATAAATTTCAAGGTAGAAAGTCAGATATTTTCAAAAAAATTCCACCATCTACCGCTAAAGGGAACCATGTGTAGGTGCCGCGAGCAGTGGGAACTAACGCTTACACTGGCGGCGACGTGGACGCTGGTGCTCATCAAGCGAAAGCTAAGTAAAGACGCGCTTGACTGAATTCCGAATGCGCGATCAGGTTCCTCCATATACGGGGTGCCAGTGAATGGTTGTCCAGCGCGAGCAGTCGGTTTTTATGGGCGAAGCCCCTAAAGCCGTGGGTCTGTCCATGCATCTCTCATGGGACCTGTTCGCCCCGCCGCGGTGGTCTAGTGGCTAAGGTACTCGGCTGCTGACTCGCAGGTCGCGGGTTCAAATCCCGGCTGCGGCGGCTGCATTTCCGATGGAGGCGGAAATGTCGTAGGCCCGTGCGCTCAGATTTGGGTGCACGTTAAAGAACCCCAGGTGGTCAAAATTTCCGGAGCCCTCCACTACGGCGTCTCTCATAATCATATGGTGGTTTTGGGACGTTAAACCCCACTAATCAATCAATCATCATGTGACCTGTTCGCAACCACCTAGTTGTATGGATCACTGAGCAGGTGGCGCTACTGTGAGTGACAGAGAGAAGGACGGACTGACCGAACGAACGGCTGCGCGGACAGCCAGGCGGACTGCTATAGGACGGACAGAAGCATGCATGGACAGACAGACAGATGAACGAACGCTTCGCCCCGCTCATCATCATTCACTCTGTGGATATGCTGAGTTATGGGGGTTCTCGATATGGAGAAAACCACGCTCTTGGAGTGAACGGACACACTAGGCGTGGTCGGAATGATCCAGACACCACACATTTATTTAACTACTTTAGAACGACGATATCGTCAGCCGAATTATTATAACTTCAATTAGGATCAACACGCTAAAGCAACCTTACAAAATAATACACGGCACTCAACAACCTAAGAAACACAAGAACCCACACAAGATGGCGTCACCAACGCCTGACTCACCACGAGGGCCACCGGCGCGCAACCCGCGGTGCCGCGCACCGGGGACCCACGCTAGGCAAAAGCGTTCGCGCCAAACGCCACGCACAAAAGAGGACCGCTGACCACTCATATCTCGGACGCCTCCACCCAGGCCTGCCGCCAGAAGCTACTGCCGGCGCTACGCACTAACCATGATGATGATAGTGGTGACTATAGTGAATTAGAATATGATATAGTGGTGACGAACGCTCGCGAGCACCACGCCACCTACCGCTCGGTAGTCGTTACTTCTGAATGCGGCTTATGCGCGAGACCTTTGTGCCATGAGGCACAAACAACTTTACGGGGGGTTGTTATACTCCTTACCGTTTTTATTGCGATATCAATTATATGGACACTCTCGGCTGTATTTTGCCGCCGGCGTTGACGTTAGCGTCGCCGTCACTCACCGTGTATATATATATATATATATATATATATATATATATATATATATATATATGTATATATATATATACAAACGATTCGCTTCATCAAACGATGCGCTTCATCAAACGATTCTGGTAGAAGATAACGTATGTCGTGAGAATTAATGAGGAAACGTTTTTTCAGTGCTCGCTGAAGGACATACCAAAACAGAATGGGCATCTTTGCACCTAACAAACCATTGTTCAGTTGTTTCCGGAACATCACATAGACGGTAGTTAACAGATGGAATAAACATACCTTTTCTTTTTAACCATGTGTTTAGTACCAATGTTTCAGAGTGTAGTTTATAGAATAATGTTTTTAATTTCGTTGGAACGTTTTTTGCGCACTTGCTTCAACAAATCGTGGCCTGGAAGGTCGCAGTACAGTGAGCGGTACAACGGAGTTGGGAACATCATACTTTGTAGATCCTTATACAGTACCTTGCACGATACTGTGTACATGTATTCTGTAGAAAAGCGAGATTTAAGGAACTGAACTGCGAGGTGACCTTCCTGCATGAATCCCCACAAACATGGGCGTTAGGAGAAGTTGGATGAAACAATTAGGTCTGCTAAGCAATCAACAAGTGTAACCTGCAAAGATGAACGGATTACAGGATGGGAATTGTCTCGAAAAAAGAAGAATCGTGACACTATTTGCCATAGATGAAGGTGTTTTAATCCTAACCCACCCTCACTTACTGGCTTGAATATGTTATCACGACGCATGGGCTTGAGGGTCGGGGACCATGTGAAAGTAGCGAAAATTCGATGAAAGCGTTGCATATCAACTCTTGCGCGATGAATAAGTTTCAATACATATTAAGGTTTTGTTACTAGAAAAGTGTCGCAAGCTGCAGGACATTTTACGAGAGAGGAGTGATGAGGACACGTAAATCCGGTGAAGGCGAGCATGAGAACTGCCCTGCACTCTTGCATATGCCGTTGCCCGATTCGAGACCCCGATGTCAATTAATCCTGCATTATCTACAATACCGGATAAAGCTCGCCACTCCTGTCTCTCTTTCCATATGGGTCATTATGATCATTAGCTTCACATACGCAGTTGAAATTTCCCATAAGTGTCATGCATATGTCCGAGTCAGTTAAATTACGCACTTTGACAAATAATTCAAGCTCACTTTTGCTGTGCGTACTCGCTAGGCTGTTTGTTCTGGCGCTACCATATGATCTCGTAAACTGCATTGCCGGGTGCCTATTGATAATTCGCCACGGCGTTCCTTGCAACAAATCATCACAGCATATATACCTGCCCTCATCATAAACACAAGGGCAGACTGCTGAACAGGGTAAGTTCTTTCTCAGAAACAACCAACAGCCCGCAGATAAACCTTTTGCGTTTGAAACACACGTTATACTCAGACAGAAAAGGCCGCAGGGCCTTCTCAATCTCTTCCTCGCTCTCGATCTTTGTCTCTTGGATGGCGACACAGTCGAGACTCTTTCGATTGAAAAGTCTACGCAGCTGTGATAGTTTCTGTGAAGACCTAAGGCCGTGTACCTGTAAGGTAGCAAAGACAAGTCGCTCAGTGCGCCATGGACTGTGCCACTGAGCAGGTCGTCCGTCAAAGTTCAAATGGCAAGCTATCTTTATCTACCTCTTATTTTACTAGCAAATGCTGAATGCGTCGGCCTTGCGAGGATGGATTGATGGATGGAAATAAATTTATTTATACGTCCTGTACAGGGTGTAGCCACCTGCCTGGCTAATCCCACGTTGGGACTGGGAGGTCAAGCCTCCTAGACCTGCCATGGCCGTACTGGTCAGCCAGGACTTGGGGGATATGGTCGTGAGGCTTTATCATTCCTGTAAACCGTTCCCGGGAAATGCCACGGCCAAGCGACCCACATTCCCAGAGCATATGCTCAAGCGCGCATGCTTCTTTCTCACATGCCTTGCAAACAACATCTACATCTTTTATATCGTACCATTCTTGTACCTGTGCTGGTGAGTAATAAGACCGTGTCTGTAACTGTCGAAGTGTGACCGCTTGTGCTATGTTTAGTCTACTGTGAGGGGATGCAAACTCTCACCTCCCCTGGTAGTAATGTTTAGTAATTTCATTATATGTCAAGGGCGTATTCCTTTGCAGATTTTCGAATCCAGCAGAATCAAAGCCATGTGTAAAGGCGTCCCGGTCCGTAAGTTCGCGGGTAATGCTGTTGGTCGATTCATTTGGATTCATGGGAATGTCATCGAGTGATCCAAGAACGCTAGGAACCAATATATGTAATGTGAATCCATGGCCTATTTACAATTAATTATTCGAACTGCTTGTGGTGTGATCCTGCCCCTGCTGAAGGCTCTGATGGATGGTTTTGAGTCGCTGTATATCTCGGTGTATCGATCATCCATCAGAGCCAACGCGATGGCAACCTGTTCAGCGACTTCCGGTTTGGAAGTATAAACCGTGGCGCAGTTGGTACACCTGCCCTGGTGGTCAACTACTACCGCGGCGAACTTATTTCGGTCTTTATATGAGGCTGAGTCGACAAAGCCAGCCCCCCTGCCTCCTTTATCCAACTTCTTCAATAAAGCCTCATCGCGGCCTACCCTTCTGGCGACGTTGAAAGTTTGGTGCATATTTCTTGGCAACGGAGCAACGATGATGCTCTCAGCAAAGTCCTGTAGTATCTTGGTGTACTTCTCCTGGTCGATGACAGGGTTGATCATAATTCGATCGAGGATCGATCTCCCCGTGTAAGTTGTAAAGAGTCTTGCTATCTGTGACCTTTCTTGAGCCTCCGCAATTTCTCTAGTCGTATTGTGTACCCCCAACTTGAGCAATTTTTCGAGTGCTGGTGCGAAGCAGGAGACCCAGTGCACTCTTGATGACTTCCTTTATCACCACGTCGACCTTCTTTAATTGGGTTTGTGTCCAGTTATACATAGAAGCCGCATATGAAATATGACATAGCACGAAAGAGTTTATCAATCTGATAAGATTGTTCTCTTTCATGCCTTTTTGTCTCCCTGCAAGTCGTCTGATCATCCGGTATGCGTTCTCTGTCTTGAAGATAATTTTCTTGAGTGCCATGTGATTCCTGCCATTTGCATCTATAAAAAATCCCAGTACCCTCATCGTGTCGACTCTGGGCATATTTACTCCGTTTTCGGTCAATATATTGTCGTACATACATATTGTCACACGTGACAATATGTATGTCACTTTCGGATAGTGGCTTTCAGCCCTTAGGTCTCCCCCCTTTCTCTTTTCTGTAAAGTAATTCCGATTTCTGTGGGGAGCACCTGAGACCAGTGGGCCTCAAGTATTCCTCCATTGTCTGCACCGCTTCTGTGAGTACATCTTGTACCTGTCCTTCACTACCACCAGCACACCATATGGTAAGGTCATCAACATAGATGGTGTGGTGAATGTTGCTGATATTGTTCAGTTTCCTGGACAGGCTGATCATGCACATGTTGAAGAGGACGGGAGAGATCACCGAGCATTGAGGGGTTCCACGATCACTGAGCTGAACCACGTCTGAGTTGGTGTCTCCTACCCTTAACCACGTAAAAGGGGTAATGACGCAAAAACTTTGACCTTCAGTTTTTCTGCTGCAATGTGGTGCGGAGGGCCTGTTAGTCATGACATGACACATCGTTTTCTGCAGCATATGACAGATAATCAATTACAGGCCCCTCATTATCGATCAGTTACGGTTTGAGAAAAGACCAAAAACAGGGTGCAACTGCCGCCACCTAGCCTGTGCAGCTCTTGACCACGTCAGTACACAGAACTGTGACACACTTCTGCACAGTCTGCAACAAATGTTACTTTCGAATAGGAAACGTGACTGCAATGTTGCCCAATACAAATCTTTCTAAGCGTGCGCCACGGCCACGCACTCGCAACCAGCCACTGAGCCAGAACAAACGTGGTAAAAGAAAAATGGCGACTATGACGTCAATTCAACTTGTTTTGTTGACTGCAGTGTGGTGACGTGAGGGAAGTAGGGGATCCCCAAAGGGTGTCCCCTCCGAGGGTGACGATGGAGTCGAGGGCTCACGCAGAACTTCAACATTCCTTTAATATTCCTTCCCAGCTATATGCGCTGTTGATATTTTGCAAATGACTAACGAATGTTCCTGCGAATCGACCCCACAGGCTATCTCGCCCATGAAGTTTTGTTCAGTGCCAGCATATAAGACTGACCAGCTCTATACATGGCTATTGCCAATTTGTCGCTTTGTTTAAAAAGTTATTGCACTTTTCTGGGAAAATTGCAATGTCGCCTCATTTGTTATTGTCATTAATGTGTCAAACGATAGTTGTCGCCTTTCTACGCAGTGAAGGGAGGGCGTTTCGCAATGCCCACCTTCTGTGGTTGCCCTATCGCACGTCCAAGTTCCTTGGCTTGCAGTATGCGCTGGACGTGCGCTGTGTTACGCGATGCCTCCTCGTCGGTAGGCTGCGCCTTTCTCGGGCCGCAGGTCCCCATTGTCGTGGGAGTTCGCGGTGCACTATTGTATATGCCGCGAGACAGTGGGACAAAAGGACGGCGTCCAAAGCACTGAGACGGCGGGCAGGACCGGCTCTGCCCTTTGCACAAAGGCCGGGAATACGTGAAACGGTTCGAGTTGAAAGATGAAAGTAAGGTGGTACGGGCATGCATGCGATCACTGGCGCGCAGGGAATCTGCGTGCGTGGCTCCTCGCTCAGGCCTGGACAGCGTGGTCGCATTCAGTGTGCAAGGCCAGGCCGCGATGCAGATAGGTGGCTCCTTTTCAGGTGCTAATGGCTATTGCAGCGTTAGACGACCTCGCAAGGGTGAAAACGCACGGAACTGTACACGGAGCAACTCTTCCACTGCTGCGCGGTGGACTGCTCGCCTTGTCGACAATTTGGTGGTTGATACGAGGAGGCAAGTGCGCTAACTCAATTTGTAAACAAACTACAAACAAGGTATATGAATTCCGCAACGGTGAATAAGCTATACGAAATGAAGAAAATATCAGGCCTTCTCATCAGTTATTGCATTGCAGTCTAAGTACCAAAAGAAAAAAAAATGCCCTCACCTCCCCGAAGAAAATCGTGAGCAAATGCGAATGGTGTAGCGTCCATAACGATGTTTTGCACGTGAGAACCCAGCGTTAGAAAAAATAATGTCTTCTTTCTTTTTGTTTTTCTGTCGCGAGAAACGCGGTACGCGTTTTCAGCTCAAATACAGCCTTTCTTGTCACCGAAGGGAAAGCTACGGAGCCAAATCGCGTGCATCTTACCGCCAGTGAACGTAGTTCCAAAGTAGCGCCCGTATTTTCAACGTGAAATATAAATGTTCCTCCTCTATTTTCTACGTGGAGTTATTTGACACAGGACGCAGCTCACACCAGTCAGATATTCGTAATCCTTTCAATTTAACTGTTGTGTCTTCGTGTTTTTGAGCGCGTGAGAAAGTCTCGCCTTTTTACGTGCACCTCAAACGCTAAGTGGCGTCGTTCGTCTACAGGAAACGTTGATGGGGCGCCCGAGTAATTTTCCGCAGCGTTACGAGACGCGTGCCAACACCGACTACTTCGCTCTGTGCTACATGTGCAGAAGCTCCGCCTCTGTAGCTTTCCCTTCAGGGCCAAGAAATGTCGCCGAGTACAGTGTTCACGATTAAAAAATACTATGAAGTGAACCAAACAGACAGTGTTCTCGAATCGGCGTTGGCGTCTCACAGCGACGTCTCGAGCACACATTTCCGGATTGTCTTGAGAGGCGCCCGGCCAGCGAACGGTCGAGAGTGAGGGGCGAGTGGACGGGAAATTGGGGCGCAGGGAGGAGAGAGAGTGAATGGCGAGAGAAGGACCGGCGAAGCACTGCGCCTACCCTCTCCTACACTCTCTCGCACCACATGCTCCGGTAGCTAGAGGCTAGGATAAGCGCGCGCGCCCGCAGCTGTTGCTATTGCAGAGGGAGGGAGAGTAGCGCCGCGGACAACGCCGGATGCCTGACATAGCCCGCCTAAGAAATGTATTCACATTTAAAACTGGGCAAGGGCGAAGCATCTAGGGAATAGTATTTCAGCTCCACTAACGTGAAACCTAAGAAGGAGGTATTTCCTTTGCCAGGCAATGCCCAGCCTGATGCCAGGCGAGGAGGGAAGGGTGTTTCCGCTCCACTGACGTCGAAAGAAAACTGCGTCTGAATGCAGTTTACATCCTGATCTTCTTCACTAAATGCCTGGTTTCAGCTCCGTACGCCATGTAGGATACGCTGCTTCAGCTCTGCTAACGTCGCAGGACACTGCGTCAGAATGCGGCTTACCTTCCGATTCTTCTTCACTACATGCCTGGTTTCAGCTCCCTACGCCATGTAGGAAACGGTGCTTCAGCTTCACTAACGTCGCAGGAAAATTGCGTGAGAATGCATCTTACCTTCCGATTCTTCTTCACTACATGCCTTGTTTCAGCTCCCTACGCCATGTTCGAAACGGTGCTTCAGCTCCACTAATGTCGCAGGAAAATTGCGTCAGAATGCATCTTACCTTCAGATTCTTCTTCACTACATGCCTTGTTTAAGCTCCCTACGCTATGTAGGAAACGGTGCTTCAGCTCCACTAACGTCGCAGAAAAACTGAGTCAGAATGCAGCTTACCTTCCGATTCTTCTTCCCTACATGCCTGGTTTCAGCTCCCTATGCCATGTTCGGAAGAAGGTTCCAGCTCCACTAACGTCGCAGGAAAACTGCGTCAGAATGCAGTTTACTTTCTCCTTTTTTTTTCACTACAAGCCTGGTTTCAGCTCCCTACGCCATGTTCGGAAGGACGTTTCAGCTCCACTAATGTCATCGGCTTTTTGTTGGGCTAATGGTTGCCTCCATTTTGCTTCAAAGATGGGCACAAAATCTGGAAGGCGAAGAAAAAAGGACCAATGTAGGGTAGAATAAAAAATACCAATTCCACATTTTTCTTCACTTTGTGATGCATCAGTCGCTATGACTGCGTGTATTGACGTATGTTCCAGGTAGTCTCTCAATATAGCTGCTAAAAAACTGAGCGGCATCAATTCCTCACGCACTCCGTCTGCACCCCATCTTCCTCGCCGAGTACACCAGCCTGCTCGCGTCCACACAACCAGTCGTCGTCGTCGTCTTTCTCGCGCCGATGCACTCGTGTGCACTTATCACAAACGTTTTTTGGGGGACGAATAAAGTGACATAACCAACCACTATATAAATTACGAGAAGGCGTTTGATTCGGTAGAAATATCAGCCGTCATGCAGACACTGTGGAAACAGGGCGTCGGTGAAGTATATATAAACATCCTGGAAGAAATATACAGGGGATGAACTGCTACCATGGTGCTTTATAAAGAAAGCAACAGAATACCAATCAAGAATGGTGTAAGGCAGGGGTACACAATCTCCCCAATGCTGTTTACCGCGTGCTTACAGGAGGTTTTCAGAGGCCTAGAATGGGAACGTTGGGGATAAGAGTTAATGGAGAGTACCTTAGCAACCTGCGCTTCGCCGATGACATTGCATTGCTGCGTAACTCAGGGGACGAATTGCAACTCATGATTACGGAGTTGGACAAGGAGAGCAGAAAAGTGGGTCTTAAAATTAATCTGCAGAAAACGAAAGTAATGTACAACAACCTCGAAAAAGAGCAGCGCTTCGAGATAGGTAATAGTGCACTTCAAGTTGTAAAAGACTATGTCTACTTAGGGCAGGTAATAACCGCGGAGCCGAACCACGAGATTGAAGTAACTACAAGAATAAGAATGGGGTGGAGCACATTTGGCAAGCACTCTCAAATTATGACAGGTAGATTGCCACTATCCCTCAAGAGGAAGGTATATAACAGCTGTATCTTGCCGGTACTTAGCTACGGAGCAGAAACCTGGAGACTTACAAATAGGATTCAGCTTAAATTGAGGACGGCGCAGCGATCAATGGAAAGAAAAATGGTAGGCGTAACCTTCAGAGACAAGAAGAGGGCAGAGTGGATTAGGAAACAAACGGGGGTCAAGGATATCATAGTTGAAATCAAGAAGAGGAAATCGACATGGGCCGGGCATGTAGCGCGTATTGGCAGGATAACCGCTGGTCATTAAGGGTAACTAACTGGATTCCCAGAGAAAGGAAGCGGGTTAGGGGGAGACAGAAGGTTAGGTGGGCAGATGAGATTAAGAAGTTTGCGGGTATAAATTGGCAGCAGCAAGCACAAGACCGGGTTAACTGGCGGAACATGGGAGAGGCCTTTGTCCTGCAGTGGACGTAGTCAGGCTGATGATGATGATGATGAAAGTTACATAAAAGCTTTTTTAACGGAGTTCCCGAATAAGTTATTTTAGCCATGCTACAAGATTCACGACATCAACTTCAATTTTGTTAGTAGCGTGTCCAAATACGTTGCCACAACAAAATACCATCGTATTATCCGCATAAAGGATGTATTCAGAAGAATTCATTGACGATAGTAAGTCATTAATGTAGATAAAAACAGGTCCTAAAATTGAGACTTGTGGAACTCGCTGGTTAATTGCTATTAGGGAGGATAAAGCAACATCATAGTTGGCAACCAGGACTTTGTTGGCGAGGTAGCTGTGTGACAGGGCTAAAGTTTAGGCCCGCAAATTTCCAAGGTTTTAAGTTTAGCGTACAAAATAGTGGCTAATAGTGACGACGTCTTTAGTGAAATCAACAAATATCACCCATGCTCATTGCCCATAATCAATAAACTGTTGTATGCTATCAAATAATCTTATCAATGCTAATTCGGTAGATAACTCATCACGGAAGCCAAATTGCTCAAGTTTATTATGCAATTACCAATCAGCTTCTCAATTTGCTTACTAGAGAATGTGAGGACGGTTGTACGCGTCGGTAATTTGAAATTGCATTTCGATCTTCTTTTCTGAACAAAGGTGTTACTTTTTCGTTGTTTGAGCATTTTAGAAAAAAACGCCAGAGTGAAATGTGGTGTCAATAGAATCCGAAAGCTCAGATAAGTCATCAGCAACAACGAGCTTGATTTTACATGGATAAACTGAAGGAAGGCCACATCCAGTCGTCTTCAAACTTGTTGAACTTCGATCAAGTTTGAAGCAGACGAACAAGCTCGTTCAGTTCAAGGACACTGTGTGATGTCGTGGTGGTTCCATCATAGTGGATGCATCAATGCTTTTAGGTGCAAATGGTCAGATCACTATCACCGAGAATGCGGTACACGACAGTCAGCAGACTTTCTTGCTTTAATGCGGCAGTTGTCTACCCACAGGAACTGTCACTGTTTTTCTTTCTTAGGAGCCAATGCCTGAGCAAACAGCCGCTTGTTTTCTGGTGTCAGGTGATTATGCATTATGTCGATAGATCGGGTTGAGAGACGCGCTTTTCTGGCCTATTTAGCAAACGCAACTTTATTTTGCCGAAAACAAAAAGGCTCAGTAATGTTCAGACCATGTTTATCAGGGACCTTGTGCTTAAAATAATCTTGACATGGCTCACGGGACAACAAATCATTTCTGCGATCTGTTGCAGAATTTCTTCGGAGCTTTCTTCTTTTGTTTCCGGAGAACCTTTTGTTTCAACGTTGTTCATATATCAATATGGCTGCAATTCAGCAACTTGTTTTGTGAGCTGCTCATTTGATCAAGAGACCTCTTTATTTCCCTTGACCAGGCTTGCCTGATTAGACTTTGCAGTTTAATAGACGTCATTGAACATTTCGATGCTTTTACACAGTTCTCCAATTTTGTCGCGCTATCATTCCAGGTGCAGGTCTTTAGATAGTTCAGCACAAATGGTTATTTTGGCTTTGGCAGCAGTGAGAGCGGCAAAAAGGAAAAAGGAACTTGTTCTCAGTAACGGAAGTTCAACCAACTTGCGCACGTAAGAGGATGCAATGACTGGAATATTGTGTTGCCGCTGACTCAGCTGTCAAGTGCAGAGTCCGCGATGATACCAGCTAGATGGTTTTGATACAGATGGACACGTGGCGTTTGTCACATGTGGCACATGGCGCTGGGATGACACAGTCAGTCTAATGATATCTTCCTGCTATGGGGCCATACCCTTGTATTGATCGCTGCTATTGCGCTGCGGGTTTTCGGTGATCTTGCCCCGGATTCGCAGATACCTGCTCACTTAAGAGGGTACAGTCAATGGAATGTTGCGCCGCCACTGACCCAGCTGTCGAGTTTGTATGTAGGATATGCGCCATGCTGACATAAGTTTAGCCAATGTCCTGTAAAGGAAAACCACTCCGGACGCGTCTTTAGAACCGTGTAAGCCATTGGGTAATCATCGTTTCGACATCATTTGTGTGTTATACCACACAACTGCAGCGCGGGCTACGAGGGTTACAGAAACCGAGTTGGCTTTTGTTTTCCTGACGCGTGCGATTTCTAATGTCTGCTTTACCTCTTGTGCTGCGGAGGGCGTTTGTACCACTGCAGCCACAAAGGTCGACAAAGCGTTCGCACAAGGTGTTTCCTTTTGACGTTTGCTTTGCACTGTATATAGGTACGCGAAGCAATCGCGTGGATCAGACGCACGGATCGTTCAGCCACCACGGGAATGGTTGGTAGTGGTACACAAATTGCCTAATCGTGCTTTCGGCTTCAAACGCACTTGTGGCTTCGTTTATCGTTGCGTGTTGGCTGGCTCTTGTTTCGGATAAATGATAGATCGCTGGGAACTTCGTGAGCCGATTTCAATTGGTGAGCTTAAAAGGTTACGGTGGGGAAGTGGAAATAACTGCTGAACGTTTGCCGAACTTAGCCTTGCGACAATGTAGACGCAGGCCACGCGGACCCAAATGGAGTCAAAAAACATAGGCGTGCTCATGGGGTGGGCTTGGGGGGGGGGGGGGTGGCCGTGCCCCTTGATCACCTAAGGAGGGGGTGCAAATTTAGCCCCATATATTGACATAATAAGGAGGGGGCGCTCCGACGAACCTTCGCTTCCCCCCTCCCCTCTGAAAAGGGAACCGTGCACATGCCTATACCAGAAAGAACTAAACTTAGTTAAATCCGTGTACTACCCGTCGTTCTCATGCCGGCTGAAGCGCCATTCGTGTCATATTTCACAAACACTAACGTCGTAGTTCCCGACTACTGTACTTATAGGAAACTTTATGGCTCCGTCTTGTAAGAGCTGCCTCGTGGCATTATCACCAATATCACTTTTCCTGCGTGCGCGTTTGCATACGAAAACAACAACAACAACAACAAAACAAATACAGCAGTGGTTAAGCGACGTTTGCTCGGGGGCGTGTCGAAGTTCGCCAGCGTAACCGTCGCGTGTCCCAGCAGGAAAAACGGCCGGCCTCTGTTAAGGAAGTTGCTTTTACGATCGCTTCACTCTGCTCGACTACGTGCGATTGCTACGGATGGGTAAGAGCGATGCATAGAGCCGCTGTGCTCCTCGTAAAGTCACGCAACAAACACTAAGCGCGAAAGTCTTTTGAGACTTGTGTGGACATCACCGAATCGATAACTAGCTTCATATAAGTGTCTTTCAGTCGCAAAACCCTTGATTCTGGCTCTGCTCATAACTAGAAAAAGCTATATACATTGTCAACGCATTGTATAGTGTGTATATGTGTGGGTTTTTTCTTTTTTCAGAGCCCAGCTTTTAGAAGCCCGTTACTGTGTTAAGTGGCGTCGCCGTTACTTGTCGCAGTCATTGTCGGTGGCGTAAGCGAGCGGCATGAGAAAGAAGTACCCAACACAAAATGGAATTTGAACCCGGCCCCTCTGCGTGGCAGCCTAGCATTTTTTCACGCAGCTACGCTGGTGCTGGAAACTCATTCGCTAAATGACTCTACAGTGCAGGTGTCATATGTCGGGCAAATAATTGACATATATGTGGGGTTTAACGTCCCAAAACCACTATATGATTATGAGAGACGCCGTAGTGGAGGGCTCCGGAAATTTCGACCACCTGGGGTTCTTTAACGTGCACCCAAATCTGAGCACACGGGCCTACGACATTTCCGCCTCCATTATGTCGGGCAAATAATGGCATTAACCAATACCAATGGCGTATTCGTGGCCGAAGAGCGAAGCAGCAACCAATGAGCGCACAACGCTAATTGTGCAACGAGTGTGCGGTTTCATGTTTCCCTCGCGCTGCACAGTCATGATTCTTCGCCCTGATCAGCCACATGCAGCATCGACAAAGTGCAGATAATACTTTACAGATGTGCTACGGGTACATCGCTTAAACACAGAAAGACTAATAATGGCGTTGCGGGTGAAGTCCTGCTTCACAAAAGTTATGATTTGTGGCGTTGTCAACACTTTGCGCGGTAAGCCAGAACTTCAAACACAGTTGGCCTTGCCTCAACACGAAGTGGCGTTCGGTATTCGCATTCGCAATCGTCGCATGTTTTTTTTCCGTCGTAGGGATATCTTGCAAAACGATTTTCCAGAAACGATGCATCGTTATTCTACTGGCACAGGCATGCAGTAACCACGATTCGCGTGTTGTTATGCTGATGTGAAGAAAAAAAGAAAGAGCGGGCGTCTTACATAAGTGAATGCACATCTTTGCACTCAGCAAAGCTGAGCCGAAGGAACAATGGTCCGAGTCCTATTCTTACGGAACATGACGACGTCGCAAGTCGGATTGAAAACTAAACACTACAGAGCTAAAACGACGTGTGATGTCAGGATGTGGCCAGTGGTCTGTCTGTTTAGTAAATGCCTACTGCAGGTCAATCTATCTATCTATCTATCTATCTATCAATCTATCTATCTATCTATCTATCTATCTATCTATCTATCTATCTATCTATCTATCTATATCCATCCATCCATCCATCCATCCATCCGTCCGTCCGTCCGTCCGTCCGTCCGTCCGTCCATCCATCCATCCGTCCGTCCGTCCGTCCGTCCGTCCGTCCGTCCGTCCATCCATCCATCCATCCATCCATCCATCCATCCGACTACGTCTGGGTGTTCTCGTGATCACCTCCTTAACTTGGGCAAGATGATTTAACCACCTTCAATGAGCTTGCTGGAATGTGAATATAATCTATATACTGCACAAGTCTGATGTCTTGTCAAAGTGATAATGTGTGTCTCTCTGTCTGTGGAAGAAAGAAGGAGGGGGGGGGGTTGCTTTGTGCAAGCAGTCTGCGCAAGCGTGTACGCATGTGTGACATCTAAAAGGGTGTACCTTTTTGCTATCTTTCTTGAAATAAATTTAAATTTCAAGTTAGTGCTCGTCCTGTCCACTATTTCTTTTCGGCCCTTGTTTTTTGCGCTTCAAGGTTGTTTCATAATGATTTGACGAATATGACTCGCTGGTTATGACATGAATGCTGTGGCAATGCCGTGTACGTAGTTGTACCCTTTCCGCCTTACACATGTTGCACATACATGAATACCACGGGCGGGTATATGCCACAAGTGATTGGCAGTTTATATTTACCCAGGAACGGCGTAAACAGGCATCGGTAATTTTAACGCGAGAGCACCAAGATAAAGCTGACATCGGCAGAGTTCGCCCGACCTATGCAAAGAATAAATGTCAGGGTGCCAGCAGGAATCGAAGCCGAGCATTCTGCGTGGCGATCAAGCATTCTAACACAAAGCCACGCTGCAGGCCTCGGAACAGCTTTTCAAATAGACGCTATGTTCGTGAAACGTCAACTGTATTAGCATTGCTGGCTATCCAAAGTTACAAACCTTACATGTGCACTCCTTTGAATCTGGTTACCGTTTTATGGTGTTTGTCTGTATAAAAATGATTTTCACACATTGTTTCTCTTCATTTACGTTCCGATTTTTTTTTCCAATTTTTGAAATGCATAACATGTAAGCAATGTCTCTCCCCCTCGTGTAATACCGTCGTCATGAGGGCCTTTGGGCTTTTTTAAATAAAAATAAATAAAAATGATTAAAAATACAGCAGTGACGTCGGGTTGGATTCATTTATAGTTAGGTGCCATCCACTAAAGTTGATCTATCTAGCAGTGTCCAGGACTGCCATCCTCGCGAGCACAAGCGCTATACACATATCAGCTTACCGATTCTGGTGTGCAAATACCCATGTTGCTGTTGGCATCGTTGCGCAATTGTAAACTGGTTATATAAAACGTTTTTGACGGTGCAACATATGTCTGTGTAACACATGTCTGTGCGCGTACAACAATTGTACCGATAAAGTGATGGTGTTGAGAGATGAAGGATTGATTGATTGGTATGTGGGGTTTTACGTCCCGAAACCACCACAAGATTGAGAGACGCCGTTGTGGAGGGCTTCGGAAATTTCGGCCACCTAGGGTTCTTTAATGTGCACCCAAATCTGAGCACACGGGCATACAGCATTTTCGCTTCCACCGGAGAGATGAAGGAAAGTGTAAATTTAAGGGATTGTTTTCTTTGATAGACCCACAGTCACCCACTAATAATTCATTGTGGCTAAGAGCGTCGCGACCCAGGCTTAGAGTAGAAGTGAACAAAGCACAGCGCTGAATATTGAACAATATTAATGAGAACTAAGAGCTTGTTAATTCTCAATAATATGATGTCGAGAGATGGCACGCGTGGGTTGTCGCGCCGCAACTGCCATCTCTTGCCAACACTCACAGATGTGACGTGGTGCCCTCTTCATAATGGCCGCTCTAAGCTCATATAGCTTACTCGTCAGACGCGCTGTCTCTGACGTCTGGCGGAGAGGGTTGTACATGTGCTGTGCATCAGGTGTCCGCGCGCAGTTCAACGGCCGGGCCGGCCGCGTTTCCGCAATATACGAAAAAACGGAGCCAGCAGGTTTCGGCCGCGCACCGTCTGGGGGCTCTACTCGCAACAGCCTCTACAACATGGCCGCTCAAAGCGCTTCTGAGTTTCGCGTAAGTGGCGCTGCCTGTGGCGTCTGGCGGAGGGGGTGAGAACTAACGCTTCGCAACAGGTGTCCGCGCGTAGTTCGACGGCCGCCGCAAGAGACGATAAACCGCGCCAGCAGGTTTTGGCTCGCACCGCCTGGGCTCGCTCCGCTCGCTCTCCTACCAGCTCCTCCTGTCTTCGCTTTGTGCCCAGGAAAAAACCGTCCGTGTGTGTTTGTTGTGCCGCTGTGCCCTTGCCTCGTTGAAACCCGCGACCGCTGCAGTGACAAGTGCGTTTTTTTTTCCTCGACGTTTTCGCTGCCGTTGATTGGTGAGTGGCCACACAGTCGATGTTCTGCTTGCTTTGTAATATCGCGCTTTGAACGATCAACGTCGTCCGCTTATTGCGGCAACGATGGCGTGCCCACCATTGCATCGATGCGGTTGACTGTCGGGGCATTGCTGGCATTTCTACGGACGGAATCACCCTTGTCTAAAGCAGTGAAGTGCGTTACTGCGGATGCTATTGTGGTCCGCAGCTGTTACCTGACGTCGCCTACAAACTTGCGTTCATGCTTGAATTATAGCACAAAGACGGAACATGCAGTGTGACTATGTTAGGTTACTTAAAGGCGTTGGTCTTCGCATATTTCTGTAGAAAAATGACAGCTGAAGTGGCTGACTGGCTGTTCTAGACAAGCGTTATTCCGTCTGTATGTGTACCTAGAGCGTCTCTAATCAGTGTTTCGAAGTGGGCATCTTGAAATTAATGATACTGATATATAAGAAGCAACTCAATTCAAAAACAAGCACTACAAAAGAGACTAGTACAGGTTTCAGAAAGAAAACATTGTTAGCGATGCCATTGTGTTTCCTTTCGCCACTATTTCATCTCTGGCGTTATCATCTTTGAATACTCATCATTCCTGGTGTCTAGTGAAATATAAACACGTGAACTCGAATACTATTATAAAGTATTCACTAGAAGACCCATGAATTTAGTGAAAGATCAGGAATCAGTCGGAACAGTCTATCCTTGAATATACCTGTGCAGTAAACGAGATCCTCATGGTTAAACTCCAATCCATTAACTTGAGGGCATACAAAAAAAAATTAGGGTACTCTAAACAAATACAAGATGTGAACGAAAAAGGAAGGTATACGTCTTGTCTCTTAAAGTTACAGCTATCATATTCAAAAATGCAATCCAAAATATGCAATTAAAAATTAGAAGGTATTTGGAGCCCCCGACACGCTATGTACAACGAATGACGGAACTAGAAACGGGGCTGAAAGACATGGACGGACATATATGCAATACATGTATATATGTGCTATGCACTACAGGAAATGCAATACAGTTGTGAGTCAGTGTGTGCCTTTCTGTCCCTGGCTTCTCGTGCAGTGCATTAAAACCGACTAGATTACCAACAAGCATTTTCTAACGAATGCAGCAATACAATACTTGCAGTAAACGCGTTATTGTACTATGTTTCATCATTAGCCTAACTACGACCACTGCTGGACAAAAGCCTCTCCCATGTTGCGCCAGTCCACTCGGTCCTGTGCTTGCTGCAAGCACAGGACCCTTGTCCAGCAGTGGTCGTGGTAAGGCTGGTGATGAAACATAGTACAATAACACGTTTACTGCGATAATAGTATTGCTGCATTCGTCAGATAATCATTGCGGAGTTTTTCCTCCCTTTCGCACGGCAGGTGCAGACGCCGTCGTGACGTACCGGACGCACTCGTTGCAGTGCACTTGCATGCGAAGTTCCCCGCACGTAAACACGAGTCAGCCGCGCTCCGTGTTGGATACGAAACCGCTGTCACCATGGCTATAAAAGGCTACGCTCCTGCCCGATGCTTTGCCGTGCGTGCCACGCTCCCGTTGTCCTCAATGTTGGCTATACCCTGTGCGCACTCCATAAATCAATCAATCAGAAATATGTTCAATGAATTAAATTTACCGATAGTTAACAATTAGCCCATTTATGTAACGTGCCCAGAAAATCACCGAGGTTTGTGCAGGCAGGCGCACGCAAAAATAAATCAATACAGTACGAAGAACTTTATCTCAGAATCCGGAAAAGGGACATTGTGGGCCGCTCTAACGTGCCGCCGCATCGCATGGCTCTCTGGACAGCCCAAAGCTGATGCTGATATTCCAAGCTCTTAATGTCCAAGCTCCATTTCTGCTCTGTAAGGTCCTTATCCCCACGTAACGAGGTGCAGAGCCAAAGCACGTGTTCTAAATCACACGTTCCCCCGCAGCGAGAGCTCTGCGAACTGAGGTCATTTGGGAATGGACAGTGCACGAAACCGAGATAAGACTTAGTTTGTAGCATCATAAGGGTCATCGGCTGCGGTTTTGTGTGCTGTAGGAAATACTAATCTTTCCACATAGAAGTGCTTTGCGAATTCATTAAATGTGAATAAAGTGTCTCGGGGCTCTTGAACCCTGCACTTTGACAAGGCTTCTCCTCCCGCGCGGAGAGTTGGCGCTTGGGGGTGGGCGGTGTTGTTCAGGGTGGTGAGCGAGTCAATATTTTGACCGAGGTGTACCGGGAACTAAGTGATTGTGTGCACAGTTATGGCCCTCTTCTTGAGAACGTCATGTGCCCCTTTCGCTATGGCGCCCGAGGCAAACGCCCGGACTCCCGATCTAGAATCTGACTATAGATTTGCGTCCTCTTGTCATCCAAGAGGGCCAAAGCAATAGCGACCAGCTCGGCTTTAGAAGTGGTGGTCCTAGTCAAGGAGGCTGACGAGATGATTTGACTGCTGTTGTCTACTGCGACACGGCATGGTGAGATGAGCGTCCATGTGCCGCATCTACGAAGCAGATTTATGTCTCTTGCTCTGCTCCTTTCCTCATTGCTGCGAGTGCATATTTGGAGCGATCAGTGCAACAAGAATATTTTCTTTTTGCTCCTCGATAATTCGATGGCTTCTCTCCCCTGCCAACATCGGATAGGCCCAGAATGGCTAAAATTCCTCTCCCTGCCAAAGAGCAGGATGGTCGAGTCAGCTGGGCTGATTGCTGTGCTTCTATGATTTCGTATGGCGTATTGTGCATGTATAATTGACGGAGGCGTTCTGTGCTAGCAGTCATGGGAATATTGAGCACCCTTTTGATGCTTTGCCGAATGAGGGTGTTACGCTTATTTTCCCCCAAGTTCTTAATATTGGATATACCCTGTGTGTATAACAGTAAAAATAAACAATACCATACAGACACAGTCTTCAGAAAAAAAAAATCAAATAAAAAAGAGCGATAACACACAGACGAAAGAAATCATCGTAAAATGGCAGGAATAAAAGACAATACGAGAATCATTAAATGGTAGTGAGAAGTAATGCGGAATATACGCAGCTATGCGGAAGGCTTCCTAAAAGATGGAAAAGGGAAAGATTGGTATATTGTGCAAAGCTATATGTTATGATAGTGCAAAGCACGGATAAAAACAATGACTGTGGAGAATGAAAAAAAGCAAGGTGAAGAAAGTTAACGTTGTAGAGACTACGTATTTTGTGAACGGTGAAGTGTTGGAAGAAGCTGGCAGATATGATAATACGTGGGACTTGACGGTCCCAAAACCACCATATGGTAATCAGAGACGCCGTAGTGGAGGGCTCCCGAAATTTCGCTCGCCTGGGGGTTCTTTAACATGCGCCCAAATCTGAGCGCATGGGCACACAGCATTTTTTTCCTCTATCAAAAATGCAGCCGCCGTAGCTGGGCTTCGATCCCGTGACCTGCGGGTCAGCAGCCGAGTACCTTAGCCACTAGATCACCGCGGCGGGGTGAAGCTGGCGGATAATAGAAATTAATAATCAATAATTTATTTAACGTGCCCAGAAACAATCAGGTGGTTTTTGTGCAGGTGCACGCAAAATAAAATAATAATAATAAACCATACAGTACAGTGTACAGAAAAACAATCAAATAAATAGAGCGAAAACGCACAGACAAAAAGAACTCAACGCAAAAAGGGAAGAATAAAAGACAAGACAAAAATCATGGAATGGCAGCAAAAATAAAGTGGAATGTACACAGCTATGTAGAAACCTTCCTGAAAGACAAAAAGAAATGGATGAATCTGTGAATTGTGAAAAACTATTTTAAGACAGTGCGAAGCTGACATAAAAACAATGACAGTGCACTGTGAAAAATATCAAGATCGTGAAAGTGAACACTATATAGACTTGGTATTATGAGTGGTAGAGTGTTGAAAGAGGTTGAAATGTACATGAAATAGTCGATTATCTGGAATCCGAAATAATTACACAACTGAAGCAAAGGGCAGGATATCATACCGTTAAATAGTTTGTAAAGAAATAACAGGTCAGCGTGATTTCGTCGGCATTGAAGTGGTGGCAATGTTATGGCAAGCGATGGCTATCTGGCAGTGTTAGAACGATCGAGATTCTCTGAAGTAATTTACAGCGAAACGATATAGCTGTAAATGCTCATGAATTTTTTTCTATACTAGCTAAATGGCGTCACTGCCGGATTTAGTGATGTCATTTCAGGTCACAGACGCATTCTCTATTTGAATAACACATATTGCGGTGTAATGTTTTTGGAAGGCTGTAGAAAAACTGCATTCTCGAGAGGTTTTTCAAACACAGCCGAGAGAACGAAGGCCAAGCACGGCAACACATTTAGTGCGAGCAGAAAAATTTAGCATGCCATCATAAAGAACATCAAGATCGCTGAACTCATAAATTTACATAACGACATGGTATTGACAGAGTGTGTAAATGACGGGATAGATGTTTTGCGAGAACTTGTTCTTTAAGGTATTCAGGGAAAGGATATGATTGTCGCACCATTCAGAGAAACAACATAAATCTGGCAGCAGCAACCGACAGTCCTTAACTGAATAAACTTTACTAAATATCTTGATGTCATCGGCAGAAAAGAGGAAGAGTGCATTGCAAAACAAACGTCGTTAACAATAATTAAAAATAAGAGTGGGTCTAATACCGATCGTTGAAGGACTCCGCTAGTCACTTTTTACAAGGAAGACGTTTGACCATTTACGGTAACATTACATGGTCTATTAAGCAGGTAGTTGTGCAAGAGATTGCCAACAGAGAGTCAACATCAAACTTTGCAAGTTTAACCAGAATCAGTGAGTGGCTGACAATGTGAAAAGCCTTGCTTATGTCACAGCATTATTATTATTATTATTATTATTATTATTATTATTATTATTATTATTATTATTATTATTATTATTATTATTATTAGCATCGTGACTGAACACAGATGCATCAAAAGATTGACCTACGAAAACCTTATTAGGCTTTTTGAAGAGGAATTAGTTAGGATGACGAAAAGAAAGGCAGGACAAAAAGATTGGGGGAGGGGCAGAAGCGTGTAAACTATAGGCGCGTGCGTACAGCAGAGCGTGAAGAAATGAGTCGATACTAACACATGTGACATCAGCCAGCTGCGCATGAGTTTCGGTTTCACATTCAACAGCCGTACAATGATAGAACACCACCAGGTTTTCGGTGAGCGGTAGAAGTCAGGGGAAGAAAATAACACACAATAAACTTAGTGTAACATTATTCTAACGTGTAGGGGAAAAATGAGAAACTGCGAATTTTTTTTTCGTATACCGAGACTATGCCACTGTGTATACCTGCACTGAAGGTGCGTCGGGCTGCTTCTAACGCTAGATGCCGCAGTGAGCCGGCACTGCGCCCCCGTCCTTGCGTGCGCGAGCTGTCACAGCCCAGGGTCACTTGACAGTTGTCACATCTCGGTCACAGGATGTGCGCACGCGCATGTCGAAGCGCCGCGTCGTTGCAGGAAGTAAAGCTACGTCTCTGCGTGCGTGTGATTTAGGATGACCAAAAAAGGAAGAAAACAAACTATAGGTGGGCCCTTCATATGTGTTGGTTCTGTCCACTAATAAGAATTCGCTTGGGAGTAAGTGCTTGCGAGGTGTGTTTACCTACATTGTCCTGCGTCGTTTATTCGAGTTCCAAGTATTACAATTCACTCAACAATAAAATTTAAGGAATATCGACAATTCATCTATAAGCGTTGGTCGGGGCAATCGTTAGTGTGATTCTTTATATAAACATGCATGGTCTGTAAAAAAAAAAAAAAGTTTGGGTCGTTGTGCACAGCGATTCATCGATGAATTCTCCGCCTTTTTGCTTCGTTTTGCGTGTTTCCGGGAAACATTTTGAGCAAAATGGCTGACAGTTGGGCGTTCCGGGTCATGATTCTACGATTCCAGTTGATGATGAACATAGTTGATCATAATTAGGCATGTTGGTGCATGAGCATGTATGAATGTTTACAGTTTTGACAAAACATGAGACGTGCATTGTCATGGTGCCATAGCAAAATGCACGTTTATACAGGCCTGACTGGGCTCCTGGTCCCAAGAGTACAGCGGACAAGTGCAAAAAAATATTAAAATTACGCAGGCATATATAACACGTCTTTATGGGCATGTTATTAAGATGCACAATTGCGAATGGAAAAATTCAACACGGCATAATAAAGAACAGTAAACAGTAAATCGAAGTATGTAGATGCACCGTTTTTCAATAATGAAATCTGAGGTGGATATTTTTTTACAACACAAAAAAGGGGGGGAGGCGACCGACATAGAGAATGTTCCATAATATTGAACGGTGCTCTGTGTGTCGTCCTCTCTTCATGTAGTCCCTGTCCTCAACAAAACTTGTTGTTGGGCAAGTCGGTTATTCGTCGTATTGTAAGATATTTAGTGCAACTTTCACTCTCGCAAACACTCACACTAACACTCACACATTCATTCGAGTGTCGTGTGTGTTATTCGAGCAACACACACGCATACGGCAGGCTGCCGTATTCTGTGGTCGGCGCTTGGCGAAACGCAGGCAAAACTACGCTCAGCATGATAATGATATGTGAGGTTTAACGTCCCAAAACTACCATATGATTATGAGAGACGCCGTAGTGAAGGGCTCCAGAAATTTCGCCCACCTAGGGTTCTTTAACGTACACCCAAATCTGAGCACACGGGCCTACAACATTTCCGCCTCCATCGGAAATGCAACCGCCGCAGCCAGGATTCCATCCCGCGACCTGCGGGTCAGCAGCCGAGTACCTTAGCCACTAGACCACCGCGGCGGGGCGACTACACTCAGCATATAACCAGTTGTAGCCGCACGCTAGCGCCAGACAGAAGACCTCCAGACTTTTTCCCCGTGTTTTTCGAAAGCGTTGATGATGGTTTTAACAGAGACAAACATAAAGCACAGGCGTCTGTAGCATATCAAGTGTGCGCTCATGCCAGAAAAATGCCTTCTTCCTCCTGTTCTTCGAGCGTCTTGACGATGGTAGTAAGTTTGGAACACATTATCAAAATTTAAAAAAAAAAAGACCAAGCATGCGAGAAATTGAAAGAGAGAGAAAGGAAGAAAAACACGAAAAGATATAGCAATAGACAGAAAAAACTCGGAAATACAAAAAGAGACAAGGAGGCGAGGAGGGAAAACCGACAAGAAACAGCTCCGCACTTCCTTCAGGCTTGGCGCCGCTCCAGTGCGAAGCTGCCTGGATTTTTCTTTATTAGTGGAAGCGTGTTGCCTGTGGTGTCTATAGAGACCAACCTGCACAGTAATTTGCGGCACAGTCGTACAATCGGCATGCGACAGCTTCCAGATCCACGTTGGGATGGTTCAGGAAAAGATCAGCTGGAAATGGAGACGTAGCAAAAAAAAAAGAAAGTCGGGTGTTTCCTGTTGCATTGTTGCTCTCGAGCTAAATGTGTGAGTATGTTCGAATCACTTTAACCAGAAAGAAAGAAAGAAAGAAAGAAATAAAGAAAGAAAGAAAGAAAGAAAGAAAGAAAGAAAGAAAAAGAAAGCGCTAGCCATGGGTGGCGAGTTTGAAGGAACTGCGGAGTGTTTGTTTCGCTTCGATTTTCTTTTTCCCTCTCTTTTTTTCTTGTTCACTTTTGTAGTTATTGCTGTGTTTTTTTCTTTATTACTGTTTATTTAGATTTTTTCTTTCTCTCTTTCTATTCTTCGCCTGCGTTCTCTTTCAATTTTCAATAAGTTGTTTGTGTGGTCGTATTTTCCTATAGCCATAGTGGTATATAATGTTCGCACTTAATGTCAACATCGAGACGCTTGAAGAAGAAGATGAAAAAGACTATATGCAAGCTGGCTATGCTATGTGTGGAGTTGCCTGCTTTACGCCAAGCGGTGACGACAACGTACACGATCACATCATGCCTGGCCCCCAAGTGCTTGCGTGACGGCGTACTAGGTGGGCTAGTTTGTTCACAAACAGTATGCCAGAACAGCCCGGGAAACGGGCCGAAAAACACAGCGCTGGCTTTTTAGCTGGTTCATGTAAACTTTTATCAAAAATCATAGTTATGCCGGCTAGTCGAGTCACTATAGATAGCGTTTAGAATAACAGAGAGCTGAGCTAAAGTCCCCCCATCGCGTCCATTGCAGCCGGCGGAATGCACACGGAGGGGCTATCGCTAACCGGAGGCTCACCTTCTAATCTTTATTTCCACTGTCGAGAGCGTAAGTGCATGCTGAAATTCGATGAATACGTGGTGTTTTAGCGGCACATGAATGATGAAATGCGTCTCATAACCGTGGCACAACATATCGATAATGCGTGAGCCAGCCGTCGATTAACTTGCATAAGGATGAAACCAAATCCCCTTTGCACAAAGATGAAACCGCTCACCGTCATGGCTACTGGCGGCGCTTACTGACCATCCCATGTTTAATGCGCATATATAGCTCATAAAGTGGACGGGGTATGGCCACCGTGGTAACTCAGTATAGATGGAAATCATGTCTGGATGGCCTTATCCAGCTGTTCTGTTAAGCCAGTGGCTTTCGGATGGTAAGCTGTCGCCCGGCGATGTACGGTGCCGCTGAGTGTCATCACTTCTTCCAGCAGTTGGGCGGTGAAGGCCGTGAAGGTCGGTTAGTATATACACGGCCGGTCCATTATGGCGGAGGATGACAGCATGAATGAAGAAATCGGTGACATCGCTTGCTGTACCGGGTCGAAGTGCTCGTATTTCGCAATAACGAGTTGAATAGTCGGTCGCAAATATTACCCAGCGATTATCCGCTGAAGATTTGGGAAATGAACCTAGCAGGTCCACGCCAACTTCTTGAAACGGTGCTAGGGGTGGCTCCACAAAGTGTAAAAGACCAGCAGGTTTCATGGCCGGAGTCTTGCGACGCTTGCAGTCTTGGAAGGTTTTGACGCAGTGCTTGATGGTACGCGAAATGGTAGCCAGAGTACGCGGGAACGCTAAATGCCCGGAAGAGGTTTCGTCATGGCACGCCTTGAGGATCTCGTCTTGCATAGAATATGGTATAGCATCGGACGCGTTATTCGAGGGGTCGCAGGATCGGAAACTGCCGGCGGCAAGTTATCTTTTCGTCCACTTATGTTTGTTCACATGTATACATTACAATTACTTCTAACAAAATCCCCTATACTTTCCCTGGCATGATTGTCTGTTAGATATCACTGATAGTGCGCTCGACGCGTTTATCTTTCACGTGGACCAGCAGCACGCGTGCCGGATTGACAGGTTCGCTTGCATGTTGCACGAGCTTGCACGTTTCGGGCCTGCTTTCCGCCTTTGTGCGCGTCTTCAGTTGCGTGGTGCCGTGGCTTCTTGTATATGTGTTTGCACGCCCTGTATTTCTTTAGCATAGGTAGTGTTTGTGCAACTTTTCGGTTGTTTGTTGGTCATTGTTTCTTCGCCAATTCATTCTCTGCTTTCCCAATAAAGAAACCGGTTGACAGTATGCACTGCGTTTCTTGTTCGCATCGTTCCATTTTAAGCGATTTCTCGCACAAGATTCATGAGCCATTTATTGAAGTAATGGGGCACTCGCCACAGGATTTTTTTTTGGATGAAAGGTGCGTGATGGAGAGCACTCGCGAACCCCCCCCCCCCCCTACCTCTCTGCCTTTACGACACACGCACACGTAATACGAATGCGCAACAGAGGTTATTGACGGGCGGCATGGCTAACTTCACCTCGCGGACGCTGGATGCAGACTGTTTCAACTGTAGCGGCTGCGCTTTTTCTGAAGAACGTCGGTTTATTCTTGCCCTTTCGCACTGTCCTCGGTTGAACAATCCGGCCAAGACTGCTGTTTTTACGCCAGCTACTTCCCGTTATCTGCATTACCTTTTCCTTTTTCGGCCGACTTCCGGCCGGAGCAGCAGCGCGTGTATCGAATTCTGCGCGTCCTGACCCTTTCCACTTTTTCTGGATCGCCGCGTCCGGTCAAGCGGGAACGACCTGCAGGACGTTCGCGTCGAGAAATGCGGGGCGGAATGCGTCTGCGAAGAAGAGAATCAACGACAAAAAGTTGCGATCAAGTAAAATGCAACGCCGGGACAACAGCGAGGGAAATCAAGTAAAAAGAGCCCGCCGCGCGATTCGAATTCCGTGAAGCATTCAGTTCCTTCCGCATGCTGAGAGGGCTTCAAGAAAGGCGTAAGAAAAATATCTCACGCTGCCGGGAATGCAGAGATTGCGACGAGGGCACCCCCTGTGTGGCGGGTCCCGTCAATGACGTCGACGTTGCAATTCCAGTAAAAGAGAACTGTGCTAGTTCCTGAAGTATTCATTCTAAAGTACAGGGCGTGAGAACGCGGACAGAAGAAAGAAGTCGAGGCACCAGGAACGCCGGCGAACAACAGAAGACGGAAGCAAAACAGACACGGTACGCATGAAACCTATCAATACGGCACGTGAGTCTGCGAAAAGGGCATGCGACTTCATCTTTAAGCGAGCTGCGGCTGGCACACGCGCGCGCTACCACTATTATCAGGTGCGTTTATTCATTCGTATGACAATGCAAAACTATAACCTAAATGTTGTAATATAATGGAAATCACATTTGCAGTGTAATCGCATTTACATTAAAATTACTACCACTAACACCTCTATGCTTTTTCTTGGTACCATTACCTGCTAGTTCTCATCAGTATTTGAAGGGAAATGAAGCCAACTATTATGTCGACGTTGATTGTTGAAATGGCGGTCCAGAAACCTCATAGTGCTACTTTCGTGCCAAGGAAGGGCCTATTTTGAAATAAAATCACGTTTTAATGCTCCGCATCGGGTTAGCGCACTTTAAATCACCGGCCTCAAGAAGCGGACCGACCGGTTCGTCTCACGTCACTGTTGCCGTGCATAACGTCGCCCCGTTTTACTGCTCTAGTAGCAGCAGACCGAAATCGGTGGGAGCCACAGTAGCAACAACGGCCATTGATCAATTTCTCACCATTGGCTCGGAGATTGTAGACATTTTTTGGCTGAACGGTGCCCCGCTAGACGGCACCACCTGTCCAGTGTAACTACGGAACAATTTATCTTTTTACCCACTCGCGTTATTCCTCGTAGAAACGTCTGGTGGTTCTTTTTTCCATGAATCAAACAGAAACGAACAAACAACATTTTATCGCGTCTCAGATGCAGAGAAGGTTCTATATATTTAGTGTAGCTAAATCGATTACTAGTGATTAATTGTAGGTGGTCCGTCTGATGCCATCGGGATAGTTTTGAAAATGTCCTACTGCGGTGCTTGTGTTCTTGTGCATTTAGCTTAATTTCTCGGTAAGCAGGGCACTGTTGCCGATAATATTATCGTTTTAGGTGTCATACATTGAGTTTTCACTCTGACGTAAATTGTTGTTTGTCTTTAGTGTCTCTTTAACGGTTATCTGTCCCGTCGACCAGCTCCCACTCGTGCCGCATACATGCATGGGTTGATGTGCGTGCGCAGATTACTTTCAGTGCCCGTTCCGCCATTGTGCGCATCTTGAGCCGGCGTGTCCCAACTTCCTTCGAGTTTCCACGCCCTGTCTTTCAGAGTGGCGTTGCACTTCCGACTCGCGATTTCGCGGCTGGCCACCATGGTATACCATCTCCTGGCACAAGGGCACGTTGCGCTTGAAATGGGACGCTCTCCGAGACGCAACGGTGAAAGCGCTGGAGACGGGGAAATGTATGCGTTGTGTGAAATCTCCGGCCGCGAGGTGTTCGGGCTGCACAACCGGACTCTCCGTCGAGATGGTCGCTGCACTATCGCTGAGTGCACAGAAACGCATCGTGTGTGCTGCCTTGGGAATCTGCTACAGCGGCTACGACTTTTCGCACTCATTCTGAGCCTACATACCGTTCGAATTATATATATTAAAATAGAGGTGTTGTACGTCGAGAAAGGTTCAGACGCAGCTTGGCAAAATGTGCTTTATCAGGCAGGTCTGGCTAATCGCGAGCGGCGTTAGCGAGATACTACTGCAGCCACCGATCATCCTCGTCTTCTTCATTGCCAGCAGAACGTCCGTTATTCATATTCATTAATTCATTACAATATATATATATATATATATATATATATATATATATATATATATATATATATATATATATATATATATATATATATATATATAAAGGGTCGTGACCCGACAATAGGTTATCAGCGAGAAATAGAATTGGATGGTCTATTACGCCTATACAGAGATAGAAAGTGCGACAGAAACGATTTCAGGGCAAAATAAGCCGTAGATGTCGCCCGCTATATACACTGCCGGCGACGCCCATTTTTGCCGTGGCGTCTATGACGTCATGCGCTGCATCGATTGGAACCGTGGTCTCCTGCCAAAGCTTCAGCCGTTTACGAATCGTTAAGTTTCAGTGCCAAGCTGAAGAAAGCTAGAAAATATCTCGATTTCACGCTCAACCGATTCACGGTGCAGAATTTTTTGTTCTCCGGAAAGCAGCACCTTGTTACGTCACGGCTCGCGAGTGCGCGCGAGTCGCCGGACTCTCATGCAGACCGCTGGCCTGTTTATAAGTATATCCAATAACTAATTAGTTGATCGACCAAGTGCGCAAAAATTCCGCCAGCTTGCTTGTAAGCGCGTTAGGATTAACCTGCATAACGCAGGCTGTGATCGAATACTGGGTGTCATGCAGTGGTGTTCCGTATTATACGCTGAAGAATTCCCATTCAAAGACATGGGAATTTCCTATTTCGGGAATTTTCCTCCGCAAACGTTGAAGAAATTCCCAGCATATTTCCGTGCTCAAAATTACTAATATCCGTCCCAACCACGCACACACCTACTATAATTGCACGTGTCTGTGCATACTGGTGGATTTTGAAATCATGACCAGGCCCTCCACTGCCGCACAATGAAAGCGTATATTGATTAATTCATATACTATTAGTACGCAGCACATTGTGGGCTTCAAGTCTAACAGCAATACTGATCTAGAAATCGATCCACGTAAATATCAGAAACAAATTCCAATGGCTATATGCTTGCGTGGTACATGTGGCTGAACCGATTAAACAGATGAAGGCGCACTGTGACCGCTAATTATTGGTTGTCATAGGAGAATTGCACCATTACCGAAATTCCCGGCAATATCGCGAAGATTCCCTTTTTCCCTTTGGCTCAAAATGACAGGCGAAAATTGCCCGGAAAGGGAAAATTCTCTGCACGAAACATTACTGCTGTCATGGCGCCTTCAAGAAATGTCGTACTCATTCGCTACTGCGGGTCAAGTATACAAAGCCCGTTGTTGTATCGGTCAAAACAGATCGGGAAAAAATATTCATACGTGCTACACTCGATGCGCTTGACGCGATGCGCATAGAGTAAAACGACGAAGGCACCAAGTGTGTAGAGAAGGATTGTAAAGTGCTTTACAATGAGGTACTTTGTTTCTACGTAGCACTGTCGCCGTGCAGCACGAGCACTGTTTCTGTTTGATGTAGTGTCGCTTCATTGTGCGAGCAGTCTCCATTGGCATAGATTGTGAGCCGCTGGCCCACCCCAGCTCCCACCAAAGGCGATGTGCTCCTATTGTCGCAGTCGTGGTGATAGTTTTCGTGTTAACACAGTTTCCTACAATAACATAAAGGTCACTCTGGCACCGCATTCGTTCAGCCAGCTTGGGAATGGTGGGCAGTTCATGCATTAGCGTAATCTTTGTGCCTTCCGCTGTTAATGTTGGGTTTTGTTGTTTGTTTATAGCATAATGGAATAAGTTGCTGTGAGGTTCATGAACCTATTTGAATTGGTAAGCCTATAGATTGATGCGGTGATGAAGTGTGACTGCTGAAATTGTGGTAACTTGCCTCGCTATAAAGCCGCTACAGGCCACACTGAGCCAAGCGGAGCCAAAATAACGATGCTTAGACAAATTCCATGCTTACTGAAGCGCCATGCATTGCTGCTTGTCACTGCCAGACTTCCGTCTAGTGTATGAAACAAAAACGAAACACCGGTATCTGTTATCACCGGGTGGGTGGTGTCAGTGATAACCTGCGCAGTTGCTACATCACTGTGCACGTATACAGGAACGAATCGTGTGTGCGCTGCACTGGGCCGTTGATTTCGCCTTTCGTAGACTGAGGCCGTAGGCCAGATGGTTGGCTCAGGGCGTGTCATTGTCTCTGCTGATCAGGTTTAGCGCAACGGCTATATGCGCAATCACCGCGTCACCCTCTCGTACTGAATAGCGAACATAATTAGCCTGGATACTTAAAGTGCCTCTTTTGATTGCCCCACCCTAAATGCATATTGCGTCATCACACAAGCTCGGGCGATTTCGCTAAACTTGTAGCAAAGAAGTGTTCCCACATATGTTGAGAATGTATACGCATACCTAGACACGATGCAGTTGGATACTAACTAATATAGCGTAGGGGTTTTTACGTTTTAAAACCACGACATGATTATGAGAGGCGCCGTAGTGATTGGCTCCGAATGTTAGGACTATGTAGTGATCTTATGTGCACTGGCATCTCACAGTATACTCGGGCCGTCAACCATTACGCCTCCATCGACAACCGCCGCAGCGGGGGATCGAACGTGTGACCAGTTATAAATAACAATGCTACGGGTGATCGGTGCTAGTTTGTTGAGTGCTGTCTATAAACACGTGAACCTCATTACGAGGCCAAAACACTGTGGTGCACTTCATCAACAGTACAGTGATAATTGGCGATTGACTATTGCGGCGTTTATGGCGGCTTTTATTGGTACAATGCAACCTGCCCAATTATGAGCAGATCAAATACTGTTTATTGTGAAAATATGTTGTTGAAAGTCTTTGTTAGGTGGCACGAACAATTCTCTCAGAGGAAGTAAGATAACGCGTAAGGAAATATCGCTTGCGGGTATAGATAACATGTGCTTCGGTCGTACGTATAGCGCTGACGCAGCGTATAGTAGCGTTTCGCCTGCTTGCACACCCTGTAGCAATTTTTATTAATAGCGTGCGGTTGTCAAACCCAGCATACCGCAGTTTCTAATATCGGTGGAAAGCTAGTAATGGTAATAATTTTTAGGGCGTAATGTCACCCCTGACCATCACATGATTATGCGAGACGTCGTATAGAGGAGGGCTCCGGATATTTCGACCACCTGAGGTATTTTAACGTGCACCTAAATCGATGTACACATCCTTTGAGCATTTCCGCCTCCATCGAAGAAGAAAATGCTCGAAGGCCGTGTACCAACATGTTGGATTTGCTACCTCAGGCAGTATAAGAAAGCTACGAAAAATGTACGTGTTGCACTGAAGCTAAGGAAACGACGGAGCGTGTTTTGATTCGGGGGCCATTAACCTACGGGGCTTTAATATGCGGTCCTGGGCGCGATGTCAGAACCTCTACACTAGTCGTTTCCTATCTGAAGGCCGAAGAAGGTCCATTTCGATTTGACATCACAGTCAACGTTTTTACATTGCGCATGTGCTTGCTGAAAATAAACATGTTTTTGTTAGTTTAGCGCGTTACTGGGAACGTGCCAAATTTATTCGCATTGCTTGCAAGCACCCCCGGCCCCCACCTCCCTTCATTTACCGTGTGGCTCTCGTTCTGTCGGCTACATGCAACCCGGCCGTCCGCCTCAAAAGGTTGCCGACCTGTGTCCTAATATCCACACAACAAGATGAGAGCAGTAGCGGGTCAGGCAGTGGATGCCGTGTGCTAGAGTTTCTCGTCGAAATCAAGAAGAAATGGACATATAACAAAATGTAGAGTTGTACGTTCCGAAACCACCATATATTTGTGGGATACGCCGTGGCCTGCGAAAAATTTGACTATCTGTTTTTTTTTTTTTTTTATGTACACTGACATCACACGGAGGCTTCGAAATGCGACCGCCGGGATCGGACCTCCGGGTCTGCAGCCGTCACCGCCGCTAAGAATGAAAAGGAATAATTGAAGCAGGAGTGGGTTTCTCCGTGCCCGATGGATGAACTTCCGTCCTGGACACCGACTGAACAAAAACCTTATTTGTTTCGCGTTCGCAATTACCTTTGCTCACACAGAATGATGCCTGTCTATTTGTGCAGGCCGTATCTGAGAACCGTTTTACTCGGCGAGGCCGAGTAAAACGTGCCTTTTGCCCGGTGAGCTGTCAATAACACTGCATATGCTTTCCCCTCGTGAAACTCAGTGCTTGAAGGAGCCATGCCATCCAAATATCGCTCGTAATCTGGTTTATACGGCGGCTAACTCTTGCGTGTTAACAAATAAGCTGGCGAAGTTTCAGCGCACTCGTTCGTGAGAGAAATGAACTTTATTTTGACCTGCAGGGCTCTTTTTACTTCAGCCCTTAGGTGGGTGGCGTCCTCAGTCTTATAAGTAGCCATGGTTCGCTGCCGCCGCCCGAGCTCTGTTCACTAATCATAGCTGGTTGTCAGGGTCTTGCGTCACTAGCAAAGCCTCCCACTGGTCTCCGAATTCTTCCTTTATATCGGTTTCTTTGTTTCCACGTGCTGGTGACGATCGTGGCAAGTCCAGATTGTTGCTATATGCTCCAGCACCATGTGGCGCACGGTGTTGCGCGCAAAACTCGCAGTCCCGACCATAGGACCCTGGATGCATTGCGTACGTCAATGTTCTCGCGGGTGAGTTCCGGCTTGGAGTCTTCTCCAGGTCGCTGCTGGCTCCCTATATATTCGGACTCGTGTGTTCCTGCGGGTGCCGCTTCCTCTGCTTCCTGTAATGCGCCTCAATGTATGAGCACATCTTCGGTATGCGCTCGCCTTTCGTCGTGACAGCCTGTGGTGTACGCGTTGTCAGCTTGTCAGAGATGGCTCGTAGTGCGTGATCTTGAAAACCGCTGTGTGCGCCGCCTGCTTCTCAGCGAGAGACTCATGTCCCGCTGTCTGAAGGACGGTCAGTCTTGGTGTTCTTTAAGACATGGAATGCTGTCTTTCCGATGATTCCATTCGTGTACTTTCCGCACGCCCCTTGCGAATCCGTTATCGCGGTAGCCGGCGTCTTCTTGCGCGCAGCGATATGGTGAGGGCTCTGCCCAGCTCTTGCGCTGTACTCGCGTCCTTGACATGCGTGGATGTTGCTCTCAGTTATTTAGCGTTTTCGTCGACCCCGATTATAGTACGACAGTCATTTGTATAACCTAATTTAGAACGAGCATTTTATGAACACGCGAGTACCCAGAGAGTCTGACAACAGTGGCGCACTCGCGAGCCGTTCCGTAACACGCTGTTTGTGTTGCGAGCGTCTGAATTCCGGCCAACGATTTTGTTTCGTAGTCAGTTGCACGTACAATGGCCTTAATATAGCTTTGTTTACGTCAGCATTGAAAATCGAGCTATTTGCAGCGACTGAAATTATATAAGATCGAAGACGATAGCTCCACTCCGCAAAGCACGTGATGTCACACGCGCCATGACAAAATGTCGGTCACCGGCTGCGGGCGGGGTTTATATTCGGCGAATTCTAAGGCCCGTTTTGCAGTGAAATGCTTTTCTAGTCAAGTTTTCATTCATTAAGACAATAGACCCCCTGCGCCCATTTTTCGCTGAAAACTGCAATTTGGTAGGTTGCCGTATCATGGCCCCTTGAAGAGAACTGCAATAGAGTATACGGCAAGTTCATCGTCTTGAGATGACATGGTGCTATGCGCACTGTCTGTTTCTCAAAACGTAGCATAGACGCTGATTTGAGCTGTTCTGGCATATACTGAAAATGCCTCTACTGAACTTGTTACTTTCACCGTGGTTATGCTAATCATGCTGTTTGCCAAATATACGTGGCCCTAACGGACTCTTATTCGTATAGCAAGTACTGTGCACAACGCGCCGCGGCTTCACTCAGCACACAACTATTCGGTTAGTCCGGTGCCTCTTACTTGATGACAAAAAAAAAAAAGGGGGGGGGGGGGGGAGCGGAAATGTCGAGGTGTGAGAATCAACTGTGTGGCGGCATATGCTTCACTGGCCTTTGCAGCACGCGAGCTGAGAGAAATGTTTTCGTGTGAAGCTGCAGATGTTTTCCTGGCCTGACATGCTACAAACACAACGCATGCAGCCACACATGCGCAGACTCCGCTGTATCGTGCAGGCTCGTGGGTCGCAAGAACATCAACCGCGCTTCTGGCGCGCATAACGCACAGCAGCTGCTTTGCCCAGAATCATGTC
Source organism: Rhipicephalus microplus (assembly GCF_013339725.1). Taxonomy (NCBI): domain Eukaryota; kingdom Metazoa; phylum Arthropoda; class Arachnida; order Ixodida; family Ixodidae; genus Rhipicephalus; species Rhipicephalus microplus. Next base: position 122,005,695 of record NC_051175.1, on the reverse strand, counting down.
GCAATTCTATGCACGAGTGCCGCTGAAGCTGTAAGGCCGCCTTGAGAGATCGCAATCGATCGGTATCGCAATTCACATCTATATTGCAGTATTGCGTCTGTGTGTGCGTGAGTCTGTGCGTGTTTTTCATCTTGTTTACGTATTCGAAATTATTAAACTGCACCACATGCGCGTAGAGTGCAGCTGCTCGATATTTGTGAATAACGCGCACGACTTGCTCGCCCCGCCTGTATTTCTTCTATAGAACCAGTGGTGCGCATTATTATCCCGAGGTATTGCTCCGTTGCAACCGTGTGCGTTGCCAATGCGCTTATCGAGCGCATTCAATCTTTGCAGTGCAAGGAACGAGGAGCTCCCACCTACGTAAATGAAGGGGCGACCTCGATGATGTGGCGCGGCAATACGTGTTTGCTGTACAGCGTCTTTATGGGCACTCGAGCGCCAGAGAAATTACGTGATCGCCAACATAACTTAATCTGCAGACCGTTTGCCACGAGGCTATAGCTGTCGCCTGCCTCTTATAATATCGGGGGTTTTACGCCCCGAAACACGTTATGACAGTTCTTTTTTCAGTCTGTCCGATATTCCTATGACGTAAAGGCGTATTTAGCGTAGCGTGTGCGCAATACCGTGTTGCGTGTCCCGTAGCTGCCATCACGTCTGTAGTGGCGCCATTTATGGTGAAAAAAAAAAACAACTATCAGACACACAATAATTTCTTCATTTCGAAAGCGCTACATACCCGTTAAACCTATCGATTATTTCACTAAGTCTCTCGCAAACGGTGTCGAATTGACACAAATACTTTGCTGTCGAAGCCTAATGACAGGAATCTCAAGCTAATAAAACCACCTGTTCGGCTCTAGCAAGCTACAGAGCGCACGACGGCCACTTGATATATTGTGGGTGGACGGCGACCGCTTTCGGAGGTGCATGCCTGGTTCACAACCGCTGTTCCGCTATACGCAAAGACTGAATAAAAACCTCTTATAGTCGTAAGAGTGGAGGGCCTTTAGTCATACGTGGAGGGCTCTGCAAATTTCCATCATCTGATGCTCTATAACGAGCACTGACATCAGGCAGCACACGGGCCCCTAGCATTTCCACCTCCACCGAAACACGAACGCCGCCGTCGGAATTCGAATCTGCGACCTTCGGGGCAAGCACCTTAACCGCTACACCAGGGGCGGGCACTGCCGCCTGCCTCGATCACCAATAACATTATCGGTGACAATTTTATGCATGTTTTTATTAGCTTTAGACAAACCATTTCGCAGCAGTTTCTGTTGCCCATGTGCAACGTCGTATGTTTGTCGTTTCTGTGTTCAACGGCCTTCGTATACCTGTTTTTTTTTTTAATTATTCCTTTGAAAATATATATCCCTGAGCGAGGGCGCACAGAATAAGGAAGATTTCTCTGTATTTGGAAATGGTATACAATCGCAGAAGTTGTGAAAAAAATGCAATCGCAACAATTCGCATGCACGTTCCGTTCCTTGACCTACGTATTACTCCTACGTGATACTTGGTTGATATTATACCCAATAACCTTCTGCGGATGCATCCAGTGCGAGTAATAGTATACTCATAACCGCTCAAAGCACAGAGATTTCTTCCCTCATCTCTGTATACTCTCGCTACATCTTTTATCAAAACACGTCGTCGCGTGCGTTCTATAGCACATAGCATGCTTCTTCCAAGGTTCTTTGATTCAAAATCTGTTATTTGTGGCAAAAAGCAGTGATATCACTCGACACGGAAGGTGTGTCTCGCTGCATCGGTCTTTTTTTTTTTTCTGTGCGCTTTCATGCGAGCCGCGTGCGACATCGAGGTCGCCTAGTCCGTCCTTCGATGTCTCAAGGCCAGCCTTCGGGTTGATTTTTCCTTTAAACATAATCTGGCGCCACTATTTCAGCCAACGCAGACAATGCTGTGCTTCGTATCTCGCCCTTCGAGGCTTTCTTAGCAGAACTTGAGCGTGGCCTAGTTGGTGTTTACTGTTGGCCATCTTAGCACATCTTAGCAAGCGCCTAATTTAGCACGCATTTTTAATACGTTTCTTTACTTCTTCTCAGCTGACCATGTATGCTAGATATTTCAAATAATTTACTCCTAATTAACAAAAGTACAATAATCTCTAGACAAGGACTAGGAAACGCCCATTTTGTCGTGCATCTTCTTGGAGAAAAAAGTTCTGTTTTTTTTTCTCATCTAAATGATGTTCAAAGGCTATTCAAGTACGAGCCAAACTTACTCTTCGCTCAAATCGCACCTTTAAACGTGTCACAGTTGCGACTGATTGCACTCGGCTGATCCTGTGGCGTCCGTTCTAGCGCACATCGATAAAGAACTCATGTCTGCATAAACAACTCTTACATGTCGTCGACAGAGGATGTCGCTGCTGAAGGCGATGAAGGCACTACTGAGGTTTTCAAAACAAAAAGAATGACTTGGACAAGCGGCTGTGACAGTGACGTCACGTACCACGCCCGGGCGACGGACTGTGGCCGAATGCGTGTGTGTTGTATTATGTGCTATCTTTTCTCTCCGCACTTTGATCTTCGCAATGTCGTTCTCTTGCGTATGGGGTCCCAAACCGATTGTCCTGAACTGGTCAACATGGTTGTCTTATCTTTTATACCATTACTTCTCTCTCTCTCTTTCCTTGTGTCACACCTGTCCCGTTTATTAGGGAGGCGATCGCCGGGCTAATTCCAAGAGCCGAAGTATCGGCCCCCCGAACCGCACCACGAAAGCGTGGACAATTTAGAAGTGGTCCTTATTGGTGCGCCAGCGGACGCCGGCTGTGGCCCAAAGAACAAGACAGAGCCGAGAGTTGATAAACCAACAAAATTATATTCTCATTAACGGCAGATCAAAACGCAATACACACGTATGCACACTCCACAATAGTTACATACAATACGTCACCAAACAAACAATGTACTACACAGTACAATCAACCACACTTGAAACAACGGACACAGACAACAATACGCACTACAATGCAGTCGCATGCATTGAACAACCAAGACACTTAAAGACCAACGAGATATAAAACCTATTCAGTCCAAAGTCCTTGGAACAAAAGTCTGAATGATACTCTTCCGAGAATCACTCACTCAAAGTCCAGCGTTGTTGTCGTTCCGCAGCTCTCGAAGTTCTCTTCCAGGAAACCTCCCGTCTTCAATTGGCCACTCTTCCAACTTCAACTTCTTCGCCGGAAATCCGTCGGCTTCACACACGCAGCTGTTGCCCGCGTCTTCGCTCGATAGCGGTAAACACACACTCTTGCCTGTAGCTCGAGCCGTCCCTACGGACCACAAACTTCGCCGACTACACGGCGGACTCTCTACGCACTCTGGCACTCACTTCCGTCTCCTCCTGTTCTGTCACTACGGGCAGAACCTTCGCCGACTACACGGCGGAATTCCTACGCGCTCCGGCGCTAACGTTCCGTCTTCTCCTCATTTCTCGTCTCGGCTGCTCGGTTAAATACCTTGCGCGCGACTTTCCAGATCTTTCTCGTCATTTCGTCGGCGCGATACGCAGCGAAGGCTGGGGGGAGGCGAGACGGTTTGTCTGCCCTCCGCGTCGGATGACTCAGCTCGGTCTGACCCCGCCCCGTTCGTTCGAGAGAAATCGCGGTCTTGCTGGGCCGCAGATGTGGGGTGAGGAGGATCGTCTACGAAGCCGTGCTTCTGCGGGGAGAGCGCGCGCCCGGGAGCCCTGGATGTTTGCTTTCTTTTTTTTTTTCTCTTTTTACCTCGCGGCGTTTCTGCCGCCCGTTGTCGCAAGGATTTGGCGGCGCGCTCTTGTTTAGCGCTCGTTCTGTGACACCTTGCGCGTCACTGATTAAATTTAGTTGCAGCGCATTTCACGCAGCGTTTTCTCTCTCTCCCAATCCTTTAATCGTCACCACGTCAGCTGCAAATGTTTCTTGATAGACTAACGTGCTGCCGCGTCAGAAAATGTTAGCCGCCCCGCTGGCGCAGTGGTTTCGGGGGTCGGTTGCTGGCCCGAAAGCATGTGGTTTCGACCCCGGCAAAGGGATTTTGATAGAGGCGATATGCTCAATGCCTGTAAATTTAGTTGCAGCATAAAAAAACTAAAAAAACTCCAGGTGGTTGAGATTTCTCGAGCCCTGTTATAGCGGCTCAGGTATAGCGCATCGAGGATGAAGCAGAGAAGACACATAACACGTACACAGCGATATGTGTCTTCTTTTCTGTCCCGGCCGTCCTGGATGCGCTATATACCTCAGATACTATGGATAACCAACGAGCCCACCGTGCAACCTCAGTCGACTTGTAGTGGTGTTCGTTTGATTTCACTTTCAATTTTTATTATGCCCCTCAGAGCCAGAGGCATTACAGAGGAAGAGCGGTCAAAGCACATGCATACACAAAATACGGAAAAAAGGAATGGAAAAATGCAAGTGCAGCCGAATAATATCTCGGCTTTAAGGTCCCAAAGCCATGATGCGATTATGAGACACGCCGCAGTGGAGGGCTTCGGAAATTTCGACGATCTGGTATGCTTTAGCGTGCACTGACCGTTTCGCCTTCATTGAAATTCGACTGCCGGGGTCAAACTCGCGACCTTCGGGGCCGAACATGTAAAAATAACCACTGCTCGGTTCGTGGTGGAAGTGATAAAAGTATGACAGTATGTACATCGAGCGAATCCAACTTTGTAAGGATAGTCAGTGCGACACAAAATGGTTGAGCGATCAGACGATCGCGTCGAGTGGGATGATGGCACATTTTATGGAACACTTGAAAGGAACAAAGATATTTGTTCGACTTCCCTTCGTCTTGACAGAGCATAGGCTTGGACGTGTTGTTAATTCATTTCGTCGGTTTAGCGTCCTGTGTGAAACAAGTAGCGTTGTGTCCGCGTTGTCATTCTGCCCTCCGTCTTCTTGTTCTTTGCAGTGCACTGAAACAGTGAAACGAATTCCTCTCCTTCATATACTGCCTCCCTCTCTCGGTCGCCATCATCAAAGCGTTCTCGGCTTCAACCAAGTCTCGCGATGAAAGGCGCTCTTGATGCGAACGGCGTTGTTGCATCCGCGTCTTGTCGTGTCTGCCGATGTCAAGAAAATGTGCTCTCGTTTCTGGCCTCACTTGCGCATGCACTTCCTCGGTCACTTTGACGTTGTCGTACCTATAGTGTCACTTGTAACCTGAATTTATTTTTGCTACACTTTTCCGTGTTTTACTGGTCTGATTGGAAATGTTGTATCCAACACGTCTCAACTTTGCTAATAATTGCGTTAGTTAGCTGTGTTAGTTCTTCCTATAAATGTTCGTATAATTAACCGACGGTCCCACTACAGTTTTTATACTTTGAAACCCTCGGTTTTATTTTTGTGATGTTGAACTACGTTTTTGAAAGTCCGCCGTGGTAGAGTTGTACGCGGTGCATGGCTGCCGACTTCGAGGGTTCGATCCTGTGTGATGTCAGCGCACGCTGAAGAACGCCAGGTGGTCGAAATTTTCGGAAGATTCCGCTACAGAGGTCGCGCGTCATGCCGTGGTTTCGGCACGTAAAACCGCTGGTATTATTGTTTTTTAATGGAATAAAACTGAATTGAATGGTATACTTGCTGTGTAGGACGCGTACGTCATCGCTTCATGCCTGCGCCTTTGAACGCGTCCAAATTTAAGGACTACTTACAGACAGCGATTTTGTTCTGTCGCGTTTCGTGAGCTCCCGAGATTCTTCGCGTCCTTATGATGTTAGATAGCAATATTTCCACCTTCTCTGTGCGTTAACCCGCACCTGTATCTAGGATTGCGATTTGCGGTCGCGTAGCTACATACTTCTCGGGTGCAGCGTCAATAGGCGTTGCGTATATACAGCACCACGTGTCTGAAAATGACGGCCTTTTCGGGTCATATGTGGCTTTAAAAGAAGCGTAACAGGGATACGTTCAAAGGACCAGGTCATTTCCCTCGGCAGTGCGGCTTCCGGCGACAAACAAACGCGCGAGTAGCTGGCGGCCTTCTTTGCGCGAGCATCATCTCGAGGCCGCCGCGAGAGAAAAGCTATTGTTCACCGAGCGACGTGGTTCGGTTTTCGAGCCTGCGTGTATCGACGCACAGCTCTCGCCTCGGAGCACCTTTTCCTCTTCGCGAAGAAAAAAAAAAAAAAAAAAGGCGTCTCAGCAGGTGCGCATTGGAAACACTACCGGAGCGAAAGAAATGCGAAGAGCGGCGGAAACTGGGTCGCTCGTTGTTGTCTGCGCGTGAGCGATGGATCTTCGGAGCGGCATGTTGCACGCGCTCTCCTTTGTGACATGCGTTTCACAATGCGCGCGGCGTGGTAGAAAATGGCGAAAAAACCGTGTCTGCAATCGATGTTGATCCGGATATGTTTGTTTATTATTTCGACATATGACATTCTCGACGGCTTTTTACCGTCGCCGTCATGGCCCGTATATGTCATCATCATGATAAACCTGACTGACGCTCCAGTGTTAAAGGACTCCCCATGTTCCTCCATGTATGAGTATATGTATATGGCTCAAAAGTAAGTCAAAAGGGGTACGAATTGCGAAGCACCCAACAATCGGGGATTTGGATCCAGCAAGTGCGGGTTGGTCAGACGGATACACTGCCAGAGCGACATAAATGCTAAGAATGGCGGGACCTGCGTTGATCGCGATAGATCTTCCAACTGGCTACATCTTGCACGCGTCGTTCTTTTGTGTGTGTGTGTGTGTGTGTGTGTGTGTGTGTGTGTGTGTGTGTGTGTGTGTGTGTGTGTGTGTGTGTGTGTGCGTGCGTGTGCGCGCGCGTGTGTGTGTGTGTGTGTGTGTGTGTGTGTGTGTGTGTGTGTGTGTGTGTGTGTGTGTGTGTGTGTGTGTGTGTGTGTGTGTGTGTGTGTGTGTGTGTGTGTGTGTGTGTGTGTGTGTGTGTGTGTGTGTGTGTGTGTGTGTGTGTGTGTGTGTGTGATAGCTTCCACGTCGCACAGTAGGCGCGGCGTCGTAGAAAATGCGAAACCTGGTGGCCAATGTTTGTGGATCCGGCTGTGTTTCCTTGTTTCTTCAATCACCCGACGGCCTGCCAAGGACAATTTGGACGTGAGAACGTTAAGGGTGAAATTCGGAGCACTTTAAAGGGTTGGGTGGCCGTATGCTGTTGTGATAGCTTGGCGTAACGCTCCATGTGTAGCGCATTGAGCGCGGCCACGGCGAGGTCATCTTGCTCTATTTCTTCGAGTGTCTTGATGATAAATGAGCGCGCACCAAGCAGAAGTTATCTTCTTCCTAGTGTTTTTACGCCTTGATGATGTTCACACATCATTGCCAGCTTTAAAAAAATAAGATGACGCTTGAGCTTGGCCTTCAAAAGTAGGCCTCGATAGCCTGAGCGTGCTCGGCGCGCACCGCCTTCTGAACTTCGAGCTTGCTTCGGTTTTCCGTGGATTCCTCAACCGTGCCCCGCGGAAACGAACGATTGTGCGTTAAACATTGGACGTTTCAAACTATCACTGAATGGCTACTGCAAGCACAGTTGTAAAGTCCCCATTATGCCTTTTTTTTTCTTTTTTGCGGATCAACCATCTCACGTCAGCCTCGCTATAGAGAGTGGCCCACAGGATGCTGCAAGCGAACACCTACGTTTACAGTGCGCCACTGCGCCGTATCTCACCAAATGAGCACTCTTACACCTTTAAGTAGTGCGACGTCCCGGACAGCCTATGCCACATAGTATGTTCATGCATACAAAACCCTAACACCGCTACACAAACCGAACAGCAGTGGGAGGCCAAGTTATCGGACCCACGCCTGAAGAATCAGCGCAGCCAGGTTCAATGGGCGCGGGAGAAGGCTGCCTGGAATCAGAAGGCCGGCTGTCTTGGGTGCAGAGTGCGTTTGCTTGGAATGAAAGCTTATTTTTTTTCTCTCTCTCTGCGAATCAGCGAAGGCTCCACAACGCGTCCATCGGGCAACACGTGAACCTACGCTGCTTTTCACTTTGTTGGTGCACCATGGTTGTGCTGCTTATGACGTATGCATATGCCTCAGCTCTTTTTAGTGGGTGGACTTTTAGGACACCCACTCGTAGCTCAATTCACATCTTTTGACATGGCGCGATTGTACGCTTCTGCCACGCAATACATGATACCTAAAGAGACACCTTCAACTGCATGGCATTAATATAGTGATTTTTTTTTTAGCAGTTTCAACAAATCTCGTTGCTCTGTGGTAGAACACTTTCTTGTCACGCAGACAGCCCGGGTTCGATCCTCTTTGAACCCGAATATTTTATTTGACCTATTTGCATTTTTTTTCGATTTTTCGATCATGGACCAGGCGATGGTTTTTCGCTCACAACCGACGATGCCAATAGCGCAGACACCGATGCCGGAATTTCTTCGAAACGAACTCTTTAACTCTCTTGCGTTAAAACAGCTACTACGCTTGGCGTAACGCAGGCAAAACCATGTACAAAAATGGTAATAAAAAGAGATATCGAAAGTACGAACAAGAAAAAATATATAAAACAAGAAAGAGGTAGAAACAGGTAATGAAAGAAGAGGAAGAAACAAATTATGAGAGGAAATCAGACAAAAAGTAAAGACGGGAGAAAAGAAAGAGAAAAGCGAAGAGAAACAAAGGTGGCTGCCCAGCTCCCTCCGCACTTACTTCAGGCTCGGCACCCCCAGTGCGAATCTGCCTTAATTTTTTTCCTGTGCACCTAAATTCGCCCGCTTACGGTGCGCCACACCGGAACACGTTCCGTGTACACGTTGTAGATATTATATATATATATGATATATATATATATATGAGATATAACAGTCAGTAATGCCAAGGAATGTACAGGGGAAGTTATTAGAACCAATGGAATGTAAATAGGAAGAAAGAAAAGTGGATGAAAAAATTACCAGCTGTGAGCAGCTTTTTTTTCATTCAATTTTTTCATCCACTTTTCTCTCTTCTTATTTACATTCCATTGGTTCTAATAACTTCCCCTGTACATTCCTTGGCATTACTGTCTGTTATATCTCATTAATATTGTGTTAAAACACGAAAATACGAGCCCTTAGGTATACACTTCTCTCCCTTGTATATATATATATATATATATATATATATATATATATATATATATATATATATATATATATATATATATATATATATATATATATATATATGTTGTCCTGGCATGCTTCCTTTTTCTTTCTTTTTTTCTGCGTTTGGAGGTCCTTCAGTGCGTGTTCTCGCTTAGCATAAATTGAATCGTTACAAACAGAAACCAACAATACGGCCTTCGCATTTGAAATCTTTCTCGTTCGGCATACAACGGAAAGGACTCACGCTGTGGATTGAGCGCAAACTCGTGCACGTTTTTACTGGAGCGCGATAACCTTGAGCAGAAAGTGCGAACGGAGAGAAGCGAGAGCGCGCCGAAAAAGATGGTTTAAATTGATAAGAGAACATACGCTTCCCACGTGAACTCCTTTGGGAAACGACGCCGATGGTCGCCATCATATAGAGTTTCCTTATAAGTACACTACAGGGAACTCTGGCGCTAGTGTCTGTGGGAGCTGCAACGCATGGGGCTTTAGCGGGCATGCATGTGATGGGTATAGTACACGGATTTGTCTGATTTTCCGTTGGCTTCGCGCGGCTTAGAGCTGCTTTGTTACGAAACAAAGATAAGCGAATTTTCAGCTATAACACTTCACCACCTTTATCTTTAATGCTCACCATTTCAAATCGGGTCACGAAGTTCAAAAGGTTTCTTTGCATCCTTCGAAACAAAACCGAAACACAGCAATAAGTGTTGTAAGAATGGCAGGCTGGGCTT